>OZ010794.1:26591380-26600880 GCA_963932465.1 Maratus speciosus
ACTGCCTCTTGGTTCTCCGCAGTAACGACATTTAAGTCTCGCAAAAGGGCAGTAGCTAACTGAGGTCCAGCTCTACTAGAAATGCCCCTGCGGTCACAAGCTCGTGAAAACAAAGACAAGCGCTGTGGCAGTTCTTGTTTTACTTCTACACTTGAAACACTTTTTTGACTCGTATCAAGTACATTTATTTCAAAATCACTATCTTGACATGATGTGTGAGACATTGAATCATCTGTACTATCACCAGAATCAATGTTATCAACAGATTTTAAGTTTTCATCCTCAG
The DNA here is from genome assembly GCA_963932465.1 of Maratus speciosus. Classification (NCBI taxonomy): domain Eukaryota; kingdom Metazoa; phylum Arthropoda; class Arachnida; order Araneae; family Salticidae; genus Maratus; species Maratus speciosus. The sequence goes on from OZ010794.1 coordinate 26,591,667, forward strand.
TCTTTTTTACAACTACCTGCATTAAAGCTTGTGACCTAGATTTTCTTTCTAATCACTTTTTAAGCTTTTTAGTCTCATTTTTGTCACACTCTGCAATTGACATCAATCTAGGACCATGTTGGTCGAGCAAAAACTCGTGTTCTAGTGCCGGGACTTTTTTGTCAATAGAAGAAATACAGTTGCTGAGGTCACATTTGCAAGTACAAATATCAAACAATGCAGTTTCAGTTTTTGACTGAAAGCTAGTTACTGCATCTTTGTAGGAGTTAGGATACTTCCTTTTGAGCCCTGAACACTTTTTAATTTTCTCAAGCTGCTCTTGCAGTTTTAAAACCATAAGTATTGTGTTTTTGGTGCTATAAACAGGAATTGAAGCTCTTTTCCATATTTCCTCAAGTTTTAAAGCAGCTTTTAACGCAATTACCTTCTTTGCAGGCTGATGTATTCCCTCTTGTTTCATTTCAATGCGTACGCAATCAAAATACTTTAAAACATCCATCTTGGTTGGCAGAACATTAAACTCGCTCACATCAATAGGTTGCCCGATAACCGGCCTGTCGGTAGTTTGTCTAGTTAGATGCGGTTTTTTACTCATAATGAACAACAACACTCACTCAATTGATTCTTACAACAAGACTATCGCACTAAAACACAACCGTAATGCTTGCTCGCGGGTAGACGACTACTGACAAGTCTGTGCGGTGATTCATAGGTGTCGCGTCACCGCGGTGCAACAGTCTGGCCTTCCCCCACCGCCCACCCCATCGCTTCAAGTTGACGCTTGACGTATTGAAATGTGATTTATTATTTCACTTATTTCAACAATTCCAATCATGCCTAACGAGGCTTTAGTTACATTTAATTTTTAAACCAGCAACAACACAAATATCAAAGAACTGAAAAATGTTCAAAAATTGGCTGAAATTTACGACTTTTAGGCCTTGTGCGGGAGACCTAAATGTTGTGCTAAGTTTTTGAAATACATTTTCTATCGTTTTTTGTGCTTATTGTAAGTGGAATTTTAACTTGCAATTTAGAAAAAAAGTGTTTTAGGTTTTTTTTAAATTTTTGTAAAAATTTACATTTTAAGTAAAATTTCTAAACTTTAGACCTTGTGCGGGAGACCTAAACATTTTTTTAAAAATCCAAAATTTTTTGTGGTAAGTTTTGGTGTCTAGTAGCAACTTTTTATCAACTTGGAATTTGGAAACAAAAAAAAAAGTTAAAAATCGATACACCCTAATTGTGCGCTCATTGAAATTGTTTAACGTTTGTGTTGTTTATGTTTTAAAATGAGTGTTTATAAGATTTTTGAAATTTTAAAAGGGGTTATGCGTATGTAACGTTATCATTTTAGGGGGGGAGGGGGTATGGCACCTGATATCGTAAGATATCTCGGGGGGGGGGGGTTGCTTTTTCATATCCTTATCATTTTTGAGCTAACCAAACTTTTCTATTTTCACTAACTTTTTCTTTACATCCATATAGTCTGTTACCTTTATTATTATATGTTTTTATGAAAATACACAGCTATTATTAAAGCCATTAAATGTTTATAAAATCATTTCATTCCGAAATTTGGAATACCCCAACGTTTGGCATTCCTGTTCTTCTGCCATAGGCGCATATAATTCGCTGTTAGAGAAATCAGGAGCACAATATGTAGGAAATGATACTTGCGTTTACCAGTAAAGAAAGACAAAGAATGTTGTGCACTGTTTTATTGATAAGTTCTGCTTTTAACCTCTCCGGGCAAGGAGCAAGTGCAAGAACACAATATAACTTTTGAATACATTATGTAGCAATAAGCTATTATTAAATACTTTTAAATAGTAACTAACTCTTTTAGATGTTATTGGATATAAATTTATTTCATGTATTGATGTTTTATGGACTTCTTGAATCTGTAAAGTATGCCACTCATAAATGTATAATCATATGTATATATCACTGCAAGTGTATAAAAAGAATCAAAGAATTTTTAGGCATTGATAACGTTATCATCGAGTGTGTGTGTGTGTGTGTGGGGGGGGGGGTTCGAGGGATGATGTCGTAAGAGAGGAGGGGGTCCAAAATTAGCAAAATGTTGATAACGTTATATGTATAGCCCCCAAAGCAATAATATAATCAGTATAGATTTTCTGTTAAATGCAGCGGTGCAAAAATTTGTTTCTTTCACGGCTTTTTATTTACGTTTTCTCGTGAACCAACATATCGCAAACGGGCTTTTCAATTATGAACATTCTTAGAAAATCTAAACAATAAATCGAACCAAATTACATTGGCATTTCTAACTTTTTTTTAAAAATCTTAACCCTTAAGTGCTAAGGTGATTTTATTTAACGTAAGTGGTGAGCTGGGGGTGTATGCAACCCCAAAATTTGATTTATTGGGCACTCCACAAAATTTAACGAATTAAAATAAGAAAATTTCCTGTGAATTTTGTATTTTATAACCTCCTGAGACCTGAGCAAAATAAAATACATTATAAAACATCTATTTTAATGGATGTCAGGTCTCAAGAAGATAAAAACAACCGAAAATGTACTGTAAGTGTACATACATATGTGGGTCATTCCATGGTTACGGACGTAACAAAGAGATTTTAAAGCTTCATAAATAATGTAAAAAAAAAAATACTTATTACATGGATTATTTTATATTTTAAGGTCGGTCCAAGGATTGTAAAAAGAATATTAAATTTTGAAATCTGAAAAATGTTCCCATAATTTTTGAAAAAATAAAATCTAGGTGTTACGGACGTAATTCACAAAACAGTCAAAATTGCATATAGTTGCAGTTATTGTGATAATCCTGTGAATTTTAAGGAAGAACATTTAACTTTTTCTTCAATAATTCATTATAGGGTATTAGCTGTTTCTGCAATTCTGAAAACATTAAAATAATTATTAATTAATACATGGGATAATTAAATTGTTAGACGTAACATTTGCCTGTTACGGACGTAACAATTCAATGCTCAAAATTTATTTATGAATTCTAATTCATTATTAGGGTATTAACTGTTGGAAACTGCAATTCTGAAAACATTAAAATAATTATTAATTAATACATGGGATAATTAAATTGTTACAGACGTAACATTTGCCTGTTACGGACGTAACAATTCAATGCTCAAAATTTATTTATGAATTCTAATTAATTTATAATATTTTCCCTAATTTCTTTTATAAATTTTAAAAATAGAATATTCAAATGCAAAAACTAGCCTAATTACAACTTTAACAAATAATTTTTGAAATGACAATAACTTGTTAAACTTTACCATAATTTAAGTGAAATGTTCTCAATCTCATCACTCACCTTTTTAGTGCTAATATTTTTGTTTAATTTACTTTTTATACTTAAACTGCATGTTTTCAGAAAATTCACAATCTAAGATATAAAAAATGTATTAGATGACTTCATAAATTAAATATTATTTGTTTTATAAATAAAAAAAGAAATTAGTACTTTGGTTTCACTTTTCATGGAATGACCCATGTAAGTGTACAGTCCATCTAGTAATGTAAAATGGCAATATTTCAAAATTTTAATTTCTCTGGGTTTCAAAACACACCCCCTCACAAGTTATGTGCCTATCTTCAAATCGCATTGTGAAATTTTTGGATTTCTTTTTTTATTATTTTGAATTAAAGTTGAATCATTTAGGGTTCAAAAAAGGCTTTACTTTTGGTTCAGCGATAAGAATTAAAGTTAAGCCCAAATTATAAACCGTAAATGAACTTTCTGAAACCGAAAGTGACCGTTTAAAGAGCCACAGAAAGGTAAAGAATACATTTTAATATACAAATATATAACATATACACAAATATATAAACCCCTACAAATAAGGTGGATTTCAAAATATTTAACTTCATACGCAATTTTGTGTGCTCTATCAAAATCTTAATTTGCGTTTTCTGGTAAACTGCGTTTTTCATTGTGTACGTTTACGGGAAACATCATTTCTTAAAAAGTTTTTAAGATATTGAAATAAAATTTTGTCACGAGGTTCTGCTCATCTATAGGTAAGTTATGAAGCAAAAATATAGCTTGTAAGTTTGTATATATTAACCTTTAACTGATGTTACCGGTCTGTGAGACCGGTGTTTTTTTTCAATTTTCATAGTTTAACTTGCAAATTTCAGTTTATCTACAAACACTACTGACATTTTGTTTCGTTTGGAACTTTAGTACTAACACCAGGGACTTTTGAATAGGTGAATTTTAATTATAACACTCCTGTACAAAAAGTTTAGTAAAAAAACATCCTATGGGTTAATCGCGCTTTTATTCATCTTTCGACGGAGCGGTCTCACAGACCGCTTCACACTAGTTATGTGACAATTTCTGTGACATTAGTTAAAGGTTAATTTAAGAGCCATTTTTATTGAAAATTATACATTTTTTTTTTTTTTTTTTTTTTTTTTTTTGGAAAGAAAAGTGAAATATATTGAACAGATTTCGTTACAGAAGGTTTGGCATAAACGCTTTTTTTTTTTTTTTTTTTACTAAAATTTGACTTGATATTGCCTAAACTTGAAAAGTTAATAAAATTTCTTTTAAAAATTTATATGAATTTCATAGTTTTATTCCATAGTTTAACTAAAAACACATGTTTGATAAAAATTTCATATTTTTCAGAAAGAGTGCCCCGAAAATAGATACATATCTTAAGGTTCTAGTTTAACATAAGAGGGTAGTTCAATAACTATTGTCCCGAGTGTGTAATAAAATATTTGTACTGCTATGGTTGATGTGGAATATTGAAACCTAATGTCTTAGATGACTATAGGCTCAATTTCAGAACCGTAGCTGCGTAATTTTTTTAGTTTTTGGTGTGAGAGGTGGTACCTTGCTTGAAAAATAGAGGAAACCGAACAATGAGCTGTCATCGAGTCACCCCCCCCCCCCTTTTAAACTTAACTAATGGACCTTCAAATATAACCAGGGAAGCTCCTTATCAGAATAAACCGGCATACCAAATTTGAATCAATTGGAATAATTCTGCATGAAAAACCCATTTATCTAAATTGAGAAGGATATAAGCCCCCCTGTTCTAACCTTTATAATTAACCAATGAACCTTTAAATCTAGTGGCACAGTGACTTTACAGCATAGGGGCAGAAGTGCATTACTGTGAAAGGAAACTCTGTGTGTGTGTGGTGGGGGGGGGGGGGGACAAGCCAGCAAAGGGAGGAATGAGACATCCATTTCCCTCTTTTTAATAAGATGAATGTAAATTGCTAATAAGCAAATAATTTTAAGACCGCAATATGTTAATTATAATACTGATAATATATTCATTTGCTTCAAAATGTAAATAAATTAAACTGATTTTTTTTTTGTCATCTGTGACTGAGAATCCTGAATTTTCCTTCCAGTGAGTGATGAAGATATTGGAATTTGATAGTGTGGGGATAGTGTGGTTATAGTTGTACATTATCAATCTACAATCTTTGTTAGACTGACTCGAGACTATTTGTACCTAGTGACACTTTATTTTATAGCTGTCCCATACCTCCCTGTTAGTGGGGTGGGATGGGACACATTTTGAAAGTTACAATTTCTTTCATTATAAAATTGTTTCTGCATATTATGTTTCTATATTGTTCGAGGAAATTACGAGTAGAAAGTATTTCCTTTTGTATTCAATAAATTTAAATTTGTTTTTATGTCTAACAAAGTGGATTTTCTTTTTTGTGTCCCCATTCCTCCCCACTCTCCCCTATTTTATGCATATTTGTTTAAAAATAACAATTTATTTCTATGCTTATACTCTTGTCAAATATGAATCAAATTTTAAATCAATACGGATATAAATGTGACATTAACATAATTTCATTAAACCCCTTAACTGCCGCCGAAATCTTGCGCGATCGCCAGTGCCTTACTTAAATCGCATATTTCTGAAATTATAGAAGGTGCGTATCAGTTTTCTGAAATAACAGCAAGAAAATGCACATGTTATACTGTTATATATCTGTACCTTGGAACAAAAAGGGCCAATGTCCAAAATTGAGAAATTTGAGTTAAATGCACGAATGAATTCAGGATGCGATATAAAGTAATTGTTAAAAAGGCCGAAGTCCTCCCAATATTAGATCATTGAAAACAAAATATTTTGTCGAGGCCAATGTTACTTACTGTTAATGTAAAAATGGCCAATTTAAAATGTAAAAAAAAAAAAAAAATCAATGTAACATTATATCGTAGTGAGAAAAACATTACTGAATTGAAAGGTACAACTTTGAAAAATAATAGTACAGAAATCGTAGCAAAATTCTTAAAATTCCTCAAACTTAAATTGGGTTTCCTGCCATTTGAGAAAAATGGACATTGGCCCTTTTTGTTCCAAGGTACAGAAATAATGGCTCAGGTAGGGAAAACTGTTGCGCTATAATTAGAATTCGCCATCCCTTTAATAGATGCATGCATTTTGTAAAGACGTATATATACGTCCGGGGCAGTTAAGGGGTTAACTCGAATTAAATCTCTTAAAATTATTCCAGATATCAATTTTTTTTTATGGGCATGTGGATTTCTGAGTCTTTATTTTATTTATTTTACTACAGTATTTATAAGCAGTTTGTCATGTATATTTTATTCACTCTTGTTTAAAAATGAATTTTTTTTATGCTTATACTCTTGTCAAATATCAATTAAATTTTAAATCAATACGGAAACAAATGTGACATTATTAACATAATTTCATTAATTCGAATTAAATTTGTTAAAATTATTCTAGGTTTTTGTAGGGAAGACCGGGGGAATGACGCCACTCGGGATTATGCCGCCACCCCGCCTAGTTTAAAAACTAACTGCAGTTTGAGATAGTGAATGCGCCTGCATTATAGCGGTCAATAATAGAAACTGTGCCTAGAGTGAGTATGATTTTGTTGTACGTCGTTCGCTTGTTCTAGTGAAAAAATTAGTTTTCATCTAGTTGCTTCTTATTTTGAAGCTTCAAATGAGTAGAGGTAAACACCTTTTATTATAACATTAGGTACTTCAAATAATATTACCCGTAATCTACATGCATGCGCCGACATTTTGATGCCATTTGTTGAACAAGTTCGGTTCTTCTTTCGGCTTTGCTGGGGGATTTCCGCTATATTATCCTCTCGGGGTAATGCCGCCACCATGGCAAAGGGTGACTTTTCCAATTTGAATTAAAATGTAAGCTTAACACATTTAATAAATCTAGCTTGAGGAACATTGTAATTATTCATTATTTTGATAAATTATTGCTTTCTAAATATTTTCAGTAGGTTATGTGTTTCCTAGTATCCATTTTTATGTATTTACTAGGTCATTAAAGAGTGGCGTCATTACCCCGATACAGTGGCGGAATTACCCCTACATCCTGGGTAATCCCGCCACTGTACAGAGGTTGAAAGAAAGTTTTTTTTATGTGTGCTTAGTTTACAGTTATGATTACGGTTAAATTTATACAGATCATGATTTAGCTTTAGAATCTTTACTATTAAAAAATATTTTTTTGAGGTGAAAAAAATTAAATTCCCTTAAGGTGTCGCCATTCCCCGGTCTCCCCTATGTGGATATCTGAGCGTGTTTAATTTTATTTACTACAATATTTATATGCAGCTTGTCATATAATTACTTTTGAAATATTTACGCTAATATAAATACTTTGATTTAAACTCAAATATTTCGATTGGAAAAAAAAAAATTAAAATTTTCAATGGAGCGGTAAAAAGTCCTGGACAGGGTTCGAACCCTCGGCTATCAAACCAGATGACATCCTCTACAAGCTTCTCAGGGTGAAGGGTGTTTCCAAGATTTGTTCAGGTTAGCTCAGTTAACAGAGCATTGACAGCTTACACAGTTGATACTTTTCCGTTCATTTTTAATATGCAGCATTTTTTTTTTTTTTCCCCAAGCAATGCACTTTAACAAAATTGGAGTGTATTATGTCAAAGCTGTTCAGAAACGTGTCGTAACCTCTTTCATCGTTGTACATGTTTTAGGTGCATAAAAAAACGAAGTTGACATCGGAACTAAAATATATAGGGGTGAGTGGGGTGGAATGGGACAGTAGGTTTTTCTCTTTATGTATATTTCTAAACGTTTCATCCATCACACACTAGACGAAGCAATGTTACCCCAATCTTCAGTTGAAAAAAGTTGCTGATCTGCATAAGTTTGCAATTCTATAAAGAAAAAGATTATTTCAAGAATCAAAAGTAAATTTGCTTCATATACTTTTTATGCTTTTTTGCATATTAATGACTTGTTTATGCGTAGATGTAATAGTTTCCTCATTTATGGAACATTATACTATATATGATCCATAATTTAAACTAAGCCTAAAAGCATCCTTTTTGTTTATTGAAGTTTAACAAAAAAGAAGGTAGTGGGGAGGGATGGGACATGCCAGTAAGGGGAGGAATGGGACAAGTCCAACTCTTTCTTTTTAATAAGATGGATGTAAATTGCTAATACGAAAATATTTTTAGGGGGAAATATATTAATTTAAACATTGATAATATATTCAATACTTCAAAATGTAAATAAGTTGAACTGATGATTTTTTAATCTCATCTGACTGACAATTCTAAATTTTTTTTCCAGTGATGAGGATACTGGAATTTGATAGTGTGGGACATACATTATCAACTCACAATCTTTGTTACACTGTATATGTAGCCGACACTAGACTATTTGTGGCTTATACTTTGTTTTGTGGCTGTCCCTGTTAGTGAGGAGGTATGGGACACATTTTGAAACTTCCAATTTCTTTCATTATAACATTTTTTTCAGCAAATTATATTTCTATAGTGTTCCAGGCTATTAGAAATTGTTTCATTTTGTATTCTATAAATTGAAATTTTTGTTTTGTGTCAAACAGTTGATTTTCTTATTTTTTGTAAAAAGTGTCCCATTCCTTCCCACTCTCCCCCATGCAGCAATTTTTTTTTATTATCAAGCAACGTACTTTAGCAAAATTAAAGTGTATTATATCAGAAAGCTGTTCAGAAACATGTCGTCATACACATGATTATATACAAGATAACACAAAAGAATTCGTAAGTGTTCTTCAGAGTATGAACGAAAATAGCTTAAAAGTGGTTTTTAAATGAGTTGTGCATTTTTACGCTGCACTATATTTAGTATTCCAAAGATATGTTTGTAGAATATATAAAAAATGGTATACAGGGCCACGCAAAGAATTAGATACATGGCCGTC
>OZ010794.1:26601080-26608580 GCA_963932465.1 Maratus speciosus
CAATATCGATGTATGTAGTTATATAGACATAATATATTAATAAATATAGGGTCCAATAATCGATATATATAGTTATATAGACATAATATATAATACATATAGGGTCAATAATCGATATACAGGGTGCACTAATCGATTATATAGACATAATATATAATAAATATAGGGTCCACTAATCAATTATATAGACATAATTTATAACAAATATAGTTATATAGACATAATATATAATAAATATAGGGTGCACTAATCAATTATATAGACGTAATATATAAAAAATATAGTTATATAGACATAATATATAATAAATATAGGGTCCACTAATCGATTATATAGACATAATATATAAAAAATATAGTTATATAGACATAATATATAAAAAAATATAGTTATATAGACATAATATATAATAAATATAGGGTCCGATAATCGATATATATATAGTTATATAGACATAACATATAAAAATTATAGTGTCCAATAATCGATATATATATAGATATATAGACATAACGTATAATAAATATAGGGTTCAATAATCGATATATATTGTTATATAGACATAACATATAATAAATATACTGTCCAACAATCGATATATATAGTTATATAGACATAATATATAATAAATATAGGGTCCAATAATCGATATACAGGGTCCAATAATCGATTATATAGACATAATATATAATAAATATAGGGTCCACTAATCGATTATATAGACATAATATATAAAAAATATAGTTATATAGACATAACATATAATACATATAGGGTCCAATAATCGATATATATATAGTTATATAGACATAACATATAATAAATATAGGGTCCAATAATCGATATATATAGTTATATAGACATAACACATAATAAATATAGGGTCCAATGATCGATATATATAGTTTATATAGGACATAATATATGATGAATATAGGGTCCAATAATCGATATATATAGTATATTAGACATAACATATAATAAATATAGGGTCCAATAATCGATTATATAGACATAATACTAAATTGCATTAAAAGTACATTTTTTTTTCTCTATTACGACGGTGTAAAAATTGAAATTGTGCGATGTTTAGAAGTTTAAAAATTTGCAGTAGCGAAAATTACAAAACCGAAATTTCATTTCAAATTTCAGAGTGTTGCCATTCGCAGAATGACGTATGCGTTACGCACAGATATGTTTGTCCTTTATAATATATATAGAAGGAAATTTACCTCACGCGATGTAAGACGATTTTTAGAGTTTCCTTGTATACTCTTATAATGAGTAACAGAAAGAAAAATCTCCCAAATAAAGCAAATTTGTGACGCTAAACTGAATTTCAAAGTAAATCGTATAATATGAAATGTCTGACATTACAGATTCGAATTTTTAAAAATTTTATGCAATTGGCCCAAAAGTTTTGCGGCACACATGAGATTATTTCACGGCGCACTACTGTGCCGCCGCACACAGGTTGAGAAACATTGATTTACAGGGACACATAAAAGAATTTAGTTACAGTACTACCTATGAATAATAATGACTGCAACTGCGTTTTCAGTGGTGGCACACGTTTTTAAGTTTAACCATTTTTTGCATATTTCTTGGTGTGTATCAATTCTTTATATCCTATACAGGGCTGCGCGAAAGTTCTCAAGTACATTTACGGGGTTATTCCATGGTAATTTACGTTACATTTGGACAATAAACTGCAGTAATTTTTTTGTAATATAACACCAAAAAATATTCAAATGTAAAGTTGACATGATTTGCTATTTAAACCTTATCCAAAGGTGAATTTGGATGAAAATCCTTCTATATGTAAAAAGAAGTTTTGATTTGGAAATGGACCAATGGAAATCTGCGCAGATATTCCCGTCAGATCGGCATCCAATTTGAATGCTTAAGCACGGCCTTTCTTCGTTAATATTAAAAAAACTGTTGCATACAAAAATATGAAAATCGGTAGTATTATGGAGAAATGTTTGATAAACACGCTGATGCAGACAGTTTTCAAATCGAAGAATTATTTTAAGAAGATATTTAATGCTAAAGTTGACAAAATCGTTCCATTAAAAAAGTTTTATTGGAGCAAAAACTGTGCATAGGAATTTAATCCTTTTTTAGATCATTTATCCGTCATGATTTTCTGGTGTGAAGACTGCATTTAGTTTTTTAATTTGGCTCATTTTTTGAGGTTTTATTTCTATTTTAAATTCAAATTTTTAGCATTTCGAGAGATATTTTTTACATATTTTAGAAAATGGTATTAATCTAAACTGTTGCCAACTGTATAAACAGCGCAAACAATAATGTTTGCTTCAAATTAAAAATTTATTTTACACGTGACTATTATAAACAGAAAAATATAAAAAAGCAGGAACTCATTGAAAATTACGTCATAAAAACTATATTTACACGTGAATTTTAAAAGGGAAAGAATATTGTAAAATAATAAATTTATTAACATGCGTTAGAAGTCTTAAATAAGAGAATTTACGTCACATTACACTTATTACGTAAATGACAAAAAATAATATTGCAAAACAGTTTAAATTTAAAAATTTCTTGCGCGAGACATTTATTTGATATTTTAAGATGATCATAATATTTCATTTCTAACAAAAGTATTTTTAGGTGACTATTAAAAAGAGAAAGAAAAGTTTGGTGAAAATTACGCCAGATTATAATTGTCAGATTCAAATTATAATTCAATCTTCGAAATCGTTTTAAAGTCGATCAAATTAGCGTGCTGTTAGAGTCTGCGGTGTCTGAACGGGTGGACGAGCGTAGCTCGTAGGGGGCAGAGCCCCATAGTTAACTAAAAAAATACGTTTCTTTTCAGTAATTTCAATTACCACATAAATGTACTGCCAGATTTCAAGAAATTACACTAAAATTAGGTAATTTCCATCTAAATTGAGCTTTGAATAGGTTTAATTAACAAATAATGTCAACATTACATTTTTTATATTTTTGTTGTTTGTTATATCTCTAAAATTACTGAAGTAAATTGTTCTAAATGTAACGTAAGTTACCATGGAATGACCCTACGTTTATTGAGGAAAATTGCTGAATGAGAATTTTCGACCTTTGCTATGCGTTTAACTGAACTAACTTTTAGCATACTATGTAAAGAAATATGATATTTTCTCGACTACCGGTGGTCATTGGAGAAATTGGATTTTCAAATGCGTTATGCATTTTCCAAATTGTTCATTTAGACATTTCCCCACGGGATTGCACGTATACTACACTCTAAAGCAGCCATACTCAACCTGCGGCCGCATTTGGCCCGGCGACCTTTTATGTGTGGCCCGAGATATATAATCATTAGTCCATTTTTTTTAAATTAATTGAGATGTGCATAAAGATTACTTAAAATATTCACTGTTGATTTATATATTTTCAAGGAAAGACAACATCTGTCTTAGCATTTCTAATAAATTTAAAATTGTGTAAAATGTATTAAATGTCGTTCGTTTGCTTAGTTAAAACTTATTTTTTACATGTAGTTTTATTTTACATGTACTACTTGTGCTACCGTAATGTATATGTTTCTTAAAATTCAACACCAATAAAACATTATCCGAAATTAATTAAATTTGCACTAGGTATTTCTGCATTGAAAAAATTCATAAAATTTTTTTATATTGAGCAAAAAACTGATTTATTAAAGAAAGTCTGTTTTTTTCACCCTATTAGAATTAAAAATTTCACCTTCTTAAATTATTATGTTTTATATTTATTATTCTGTTAATGCTATTATATTTAAAAGACAAAAAAGGCACCTAAAACTTTTCACACTTCTGTTTCAAAGGCAAGAATTTCAGCAGCTTCTTTCTACAACATTTGCAATAGAAATCTACCAGGAAGTATATTGTTTGGAAATAGGAGTGTGCAGGGATGTAGTGGAGGGTATACGCCGTATACTCTCTGGATTTTTTTAAGAAGCACCATATACACTCTGTTTCTCAAGAAAGCTATAGTATATATACACTAGTTTATACCCTCTGCTTTGAGCGTATACCCTCTGCTTAGAACGTATATCCTCTGTTTTTTTTACGACTGCACCACTGGTGGTGTGAGAATTTTCGGTAACATTTCTTCCGCTACACGTGTTCAAGCCTACTGTTAATATTAACTTTGTTATAATCTGTTATGCTAATTTTTTTCTTACTGTTTTAATTACTCTTTTTTGACATTATCATATAAGTGTGTTGTGGCTCGCATAACATCACACACACATGTTTGCGGCCCGCGAGGAAAAAAGGTTGAGTATGGCTGCTCTAAAGCGAAAGCTGAATTCCCGGGGCGTTCATCCCTTGTTCATTGAGACATCCTCTTTTACTATAATAAAATGTGAAGTTTTGCTATAGTGTTCTGAATGTGTTGGGAACTGTTTCATAATCTATGCTAGTCGCATGATTTTTCATTCTTTTTAGCCCCCGATAGGCTATTTCTTTCGACTATTACTTTCTCAAGACCCCCCCCCCCCCTCAGGGGTTGCGCTTTATTACGCTCATATATTTATATACTAACTATACTCTATCGATACACAAATGTTCATCGCATTCGGTGACACCAATCTCGTACCCTCTCCTTGTTAGAGACTTAAGATATAAACAAAGGGTAAATGGTATAGCAGTGGATCTTACGACAGCCAGGGGCGGATCCAGAGAATTGTTTTTTTTTTTTGGGGGGGGGGGGTGCGATACCGAGTGACATATAATCAACGTAGTCATAATTTCTGTTGCTCAAATCATTCCTTGCAGTTAATTATTAAATGAATATGAAATAATTAATGCGATGTAAAAATATTACAGACTCTCGATTATCCGACGTCCGATTAACTGAAACATTCGGTTATCTAACACTCTTATTATATAATCCTGCCTCTCCTCAGAATATGGTTTATTGTTACTTATTAGGTCGTAAAATTAAAAACGTTAAAACAGAATTTATTTATTAAATGTATTTTTTTTTCTTTTTCTTTTTACTCTTGTATTATGGTAATTATTTATCTTATTTTTTGTTCTTTTAGTTATAGTGAACAACGTTAATAACACAAGCCTGCGATGATTGTGTTTTTTTACTTTTGATAATTGATTTTTATCTTTTTTAGCACTGAATCCGAAAATGACCTTCATTTTTAGCACGTCACGTCACGTCACGATTTTCGCAAATTGTAAATTTCAAAGTTAAAAAGTAAAAAAATAGCGAAAATATCTCAAAGAAATTTGTCAAAGCCTTAACAAAAGAAGGTAAATGTTTAAAATACATCTGCGATAAATTTCCCAGCTTTATCAATCGCCAAAATAAAAGAGGATACCGAGATGAACCCATAGAGAAGATTAAAAGAAAAGCGCGAAGCAGAGCATGAGCGGTTCAAAGAAACTTCCACGCATGGAATAAAATTATAAGGATTTTAAATACACAATATTTTACATGTTTAACGGTAAAAATCCATAGTATAAGCAAAAAAAGGAATGAATTATTATGAAAAAATTACGTCAATTTTATAGTAGCAGATTTTGTGCAATAATTCGACTACTTAAAAATTTGCGATTTGTGAAAAATCTTGACGTTGGTGGTATGGTAAAATGAGAATGCTACATAAAAACTTATGAAGCGCCCTCATTGGTCAGAAAATAGATAGCCTTTAAAAACAGAGGTAATTTTTCACGATATTTTTAACAGTGTATACACGGCGATTGGATCAAAAATTAATACCACTAGTGGTTGACTCGTAGGTTTATCATTGTGTTTGTTCTACAAACAAAAATATGAAAACATGGAGGACTGAGAGCAGGAATACACAATGATAAACCTACGAGTCAACCACTGGCGGTATTAATTTTTGGCTTATGCACCACTTCACTTCCGGCAGACATGGATCATAAGATTCCCCTACTTCTACTCTTCCATAAAATAAAGGTTTTTTTCTTGTGCTTGATAACACAGGTTTTTGTGCTGTCGGCTCTTGGACTATCACTCATATAATAGAACTTTTCTAGGCGAGTATCGCCAAGTTCTGAAATAGAAAATGCCTAGTTCTGCCACAGTTTGGACAAACATATCTGTCTGAGTATCGTTTGTTGACCCACTCCTGTAGGCCGGGATCCAGGTAGATTTTTCGCTGCTAGCGAAACGACATTGACCCATGAGAAGTCTGCAAACAGCGAAAAGTTCGCAAAAATACAGGTTTCTGATTGGTCAATCTCTTTTTCGAAAAATCTATCTGAATCCCGGGCATAGGAACACTGTAGTTCCGAATAGATCTGTTTCAACCACGTGACCACATACCGCCAATTTTCCACCAACCAACCGAAATCACCCGTCTTTTACCGCTCAATCACTGAAAGTGGAGAAACCCGGGAAAATTGGTGGGCAAACACAAAACATTAACGTGGGTGTCAAGTTGGTTGCTAGGGTGTGACGTCAGTTGAAATTGATCTATTGAATCCTTCGTCCTTATTTTGAGCACTGTCAATAAAACTTCGATGTCGCAGAGCGTTATTGATATGGAGGATATTCCAAATATGGGTTCGAGGCTGAAAAAAGTCATGTGGTACCAGTAATATACCCAAAGAACTTCTAACTGATAAGAAAGGAAACGGGAAACTACTACTGCTTTCCACCATGAACTGTTTCATTGGCTAGCGGGCATTTACATTACGTCTACGGAGCCTGCCCTTCTTTACGCTAGACGTTTTTGCTTTGACCACGTGATCATGACGTAGATTGAATATCCTCCATTGGAGACAAGCTGATTCTGAGCGTTGTCGTTATGATTTCGATATCGTTGGCGTCGGAGAAAAAAAAAGAGAAAAGTATTGTTGCCATGGAAACACCCACATTTTGGACATCAAGATATCTAATGACAGCGTTCAGAATCTGGCGCAATATGCAGTAAACGTACAGTGTCTAGAATAAATGGTGTGGAAATCTGCTGTCCCAAACAGCGCTAAAAAAGTGTATCCCTTAAATGTGCAATGATGCTGCAATCCAATGAGCCGATCGCAGCGACATCTGCATTATATTTTCAAATTTCAATGCACACATTGTATTATAACAGCGTCTAGACCAAATCGTCTTATTAGAGTTTTAGAAAATATCCTGCAGGTACCGCTGCGATCATCTCCTTGGATTTCAGCATCGTTTGACATTTAAGGGATACAATATTTTAGCACTTTTTTAAGAACTACTGGGATAGCCGATTTCTACACTGTATATTCTAGACGCTATAGTAAACGTGTTGTTGGCAAGGTAGGTAACGACTATCTTTGGTATCGATATTTAACGACAGCGTTGAAAATTGAGTTCTTACTACTGTTGCATTTTATGGCAAAGCATGGAATGAGTAGAGCGCTCAAGGGAATAACTTGGAGCTTGTTCAGCGGCGCAGATCGGACCGCCCGAGTGCAGGTTGATATCCCTCATGGAGTAGGTCTTAAAAAAGTGAGGAATTTCGAAATAATTTAATTATTTTGTAACTTT
>OZ010794.1:29616080-29894152 GCA_963932465.1 Maratus speciosus
TTTTTCAAGTGGTAAATTAAAACATTGATTTGAAGTTAAAATTAAATGTCATGGTTTGTTGCATTATTGGGAAGAGTTCTATATTGTGTGCTGGTTGGCGCGATTTGCGAAGGAATCCAAAATGGCGCCAAAAAGCCTTTTTATCATCTTATAAAATTTTTCAGGATGGCAGAAAAACTTTAAATATTTGTAAACATATATATATATATTTAATAAATGTTATATATGTCACCTATTAAAAAAAGTACGATGTTTATACAGATAGGTTTATATATATTACGTATAGAGATATACCTTATACATACATAATATATATACAGCTATAAATAAATATCATAATTGATATATAATTTTATGTATTTATTATATATGTCAAATTAAAACAAAAGTTATATATTTTTCCGAAAAATATAGGCTAAATGCAAAAAAAATACGCAAAAAACATATGAATAAAGTCCATTCCAGAAAAAAGCAACCCCAAAGGCTGAAGATCGCAACCACATCGATTCATTTAATGCCAAAAAAAGCTCGCAAAAAAAACCAGCACACAGTATGGAACTCTTCCCGCATTATTTAACATTTGGCCAGATGTCATATACGCAGCGCAGGTTTGGCGTGATTTTTTTTTTTTTTTTTTTTTTTTTTTTTAACGAAAATTTGGCGAAAACCTCGTTTTCGAATACCAGTTACATATGCATATTTTGGGTATTACTTAGTTATCCCTTCGACCAAAAATCTACCGCCAAACTATAAGCTTAAATGTCAATAATGGTTGATCGTAAATGTCACATTCACTTGACTTTAAGTAAGTTACACATGTTTACGTCGTCAAGTGACTTTTTTTTCGACGTTTTATTTGTATATTTATTAATGTTATACTAATTTATTTGTTCTTTCGTTATTTAAAATAAAAATTATGTCAATTTGTATAATTTGGCGAAATTGGTCGATCGAATAACTAAGTAGTACCGTATCATAATATTAAAATATTTCTTTGCTTAAAAGACGTTATGAAAACAGATTAAAAGTAAATTAAAAATCTATATTACAAATATATTCTATCTATATTTACAAAATATAGATTTTTAATTTAATTTTAATGTGTTTTTATAATGTCTTTTAAGCAAATAAATATTTTAATATTATGATATTTTGATTTACTACTCACACTTATTTACGTAAGTAGTACCGTATTTTTTTAATTATTTTCTATTATTTTCAAAAGGAAATAACAAAAAAAAATAATAACTATAGAACAAAATAATTTATATAATTTTAAAAGAGAAATAAAAGTTAATAAACATTTATTATTAAATAAACAACAATAGCCGGGTTACCATGTCAATCAAAATAATGCCATTTTGGCGCCAATCAGAATCTTTCGATTTGGCGAAAGATTGTTCAAGTAAATTGAATTATAAATAAATATAGCATGATTCATTTCTTAGCATATATTTAAGGGAGGCCAAACTGGTCGCCAAATTAATTTTAAATAACCTTTTCTGAAATCTGAAAAAAATATCTGTTCTGATTAAAATTTGAGTTACCATCATTAGAAAAATGTACTTAAAATTAGAAAAAAATTAATATTTCGAAAACTAAATCGAATTTAAAAATTCTAGTACCAGTTTTGAGATCTGCAGATCAATACGGATTTTTGGTGTTAATTTCATTGTATTCCATATTTTAGGAGAAATCGCCGTGAAACATAATCAGTTAGTCAGTCGTTTCAAAGAATTGTTTCATAAATTCGTTTCATTAGGATTTTATATATATAGGATAGATTTATATAAATAATAACGTTAATTAAATCCCGAAAAAAAACAAACAGAAATTAAATTCTCACATTTCAGGTTTTTCTTAACCCCCCTCCCTTACCCTTATTACAGTCTTTGCAAGGTAAAAAGTGCATTGTATTTAGTATTTATATTATAACATCTCATTCAGGTAATCTATTTCTTACGGCAACATTTCCAGTTTTTCATACTTCCCCTAATTCTGTCTTAAAGAAGGGGTGAAAAAAAGAAAAAAAAGGTAAATAGTTGTTTAATGTTTTAAATTTATGATCAAATATTCTTTATTTTTTATTTATTTATATAAATCACAAAAACAATCTAGTCTTTGCATCAAGTAAATAATTCATTCTTTTCTGTTTTTAAGAAACTTTTTAAGTATGAATAACTATTCATAATTCCATAAAAGGGGTGCACAAATTCCTTCTAATTCCTAGATATGTTTGCTGTATATATCGAGTAATCGTTTATTTTTTAAAGGTGAAAAATGACTAACTTTTGAAGAAAATGCTAAAAAATGACCTTGCGTGCAACATAAAAAGAAAGAACTTTGATGGTTAAATAAGGTGGGAGATAAAGATCTTGAAAGGGAGTGGTCAGTCACGTGATTCTGAAATTGCAGGGGGTGTTGATGAGGGGACACACATTGTAGGGCATTAGTCGTCCCAGGAATGTCGGCCGATCTTATATTTTGGAGTAAATATTAAAATTTCAAATCTATCAGTTAGTACGATTTCGTGCCGATACCAGCATTAGACTACTTGAACGAAGCATGATCTGTTGACATCATAATAATGTCAGTGGGCGATTACCGATATTCCGCCGATAATTCGGATAAACGGCCTAATTGATTTCGATTTATTTTTCTGTCTGGGGTGTTTTAACCAGGCATCTGTTAATTCATACTCTTGGAAATCTTTTGGATGTGAGATATGCAACAAGAAATTCTCTCAAAGGAGTATTTTAAAATCTCATCTGTTAATTCATACTGGTGAGAAACCCTTTGTGTGTGAGAAATGCAACATGAAATTCTCTTGGAAGAGTGCTTTAGGGAACCATCTGTTAATTCATAATATTGAGAAACCTTTTATGTGTTAGATATGTAACGTAAAATTTTCAGGAAAGATTGCTCCAAATGTTTAGCTATGCTCTCATAATTTGAGGTTTGCTATCAACTTACTTCGGTATTAATTCTTCTATATGGACCTTGGCATAAGTTAATTATAAGGGAATGCGATTTCTTGCCAAATATTTAGAAAAAATCGCCAAAATCAATAGGTGGTCAGTTAAAATTTTATATAATATTAATAAACATTATATTTTGTATTAATTTATTTTATGTTTCATTTCTGTTTATATTAAATAAATTATTATACAGTGTATGTTTTAAAGTGTATAAATATTTTTTAAATTGCTTGTTTTTTAATGTGCTATTGTTATTTCATAAGTCCGCTGATTTTATAAAATGTAAATAAAGCTTGCTAGAAAGTGTTTTAATATCTTTCCTTTCTCATTAGGGATTTTTAAAAAGTAACACAATTTTATTATGATGTCACTCACTAATATGTGTAGTTCTGTTTTAAGTTTTTTATTATCAAGTTGAGGCATGATTCATATTCAGGCAATTATGATAATTTTTAAATATTTCAAAAATTAAATGCAATGCATTAATAGGTACCATGTAGAAATGTATTGAATTAGTGAAATGAGATATGTGTTCATCTGAACCTTACATCTTTTCTCCTAGAATGAAAGTTAAGTTTTGAAAGATAAATACTGATAAACATGCAATATTTTTAATTTTATAAATTTTGTATTATGATTAATCTGTAATATTAAAGAGAATTTTGTCTCTG
Source organism: Maratus speciosus (assembly GCA_963932465.1). Taxonomy (NCBI): domain Eukaryota; kingdom Metazoa; phylum Arthropoda; class Arachnida; order Araneae; family Salticidae; genus Maratus; species Maratus speciosus. The sequence goes on from OZ010794.1 coordinate 29,619,730, forward strand.
TGTGTACTGTATTTACTGTGTTTTACAAAAGCTACAATATTTGGCAAGAAAGTTCTTCTATGGGTGCGTTTTCACTGGTCATCCTACTGACCTAAAACACCTTAGTGAGCCAAGACCTTAACCTAAGAACGTTTTCACTGGTTACAGATAAAACCCCCACGCCAACCAATCAAACCAGTTTTTACTGCGCAAACGTCTACTTTATGGCTTTACAGTCTATAGATCGACCAGCTGTCAAGTGTCACTTATAAACAAATAATTGTTGGTAGGCCTTGTCATTTTAGTAGCAAAAATTTTGTATAAAAATTAATCGAAAGTTATGACTGTTTTTCCCCACTAAAAGATCTTAAATAATACCCCACAGCCACAAATCATTGTTTATCCAAGCTTCAAAATTTGGCAGTGGAGTTATACTTCGATAAATAAATGAAAACAGTAACCTACTATGATTTATATACTAAAAACACCGAAGTAATTTTTCATTTCTAAGATACAATGAGGAGTGAAACATGTTGTCAGATCAGGCTTGTCACTGCGCATGAGGCTGCTCCAAAGAACATTCTAATTAAACAATATGTTATAAGTACATTATGACAGTGATCCAAGTGCAAAATGTTTAGTGACTGCCCTGGTATGTTTAATTTTATTACTTTTTAGCACTCTGTAAAAAATAATCCACCTGCATGATGACAGGAAACATTTAAAAAATGAATAACTTAAAATTATATATTAGAGGCAAACAATCTGATTGGTGATGGGACTGTATAGACGTAAAGTTGTGAAAATTATTGGTGATACTTGAATATAAATGTTTTTCACACAAGTACGTGTATATGTAATGGACATCGATTACAAATTGAATGTGGCTTTTTGGATTCTTTTTTAAAGAAATTAAGTAGAATCATATTTTTTAAATAAATCACAAATTAAATAAAACTTTAAGGTTAAGACAATGTAAAAATTTGAATGTTCAGAACTGCTTATGAAATGATATACTCGCTGTTATTCGTGAATAGTTTTTCATGAATCATAAGAAAAGTTGTCATTCAAGAATGTTTATTTTTATTTTATTATTTTTTTTAAAATATGGATTTTTCTTTCTATTTTAGTTTTTATTTTCTTCAATTTTTACAAGAAGAAAACATTGGATTCGTGAAAATTTTCGAGAGATTTACACATTTTAGGGGTCAGAGATCCCAAAAAACATGTTTTTACAAAATGTCTGTATGTGACACAAATTTTGTGGGCGCTGTATCTCAAGAACTAATGCTCGGAATTTAATAAAAATTTATATTCAAGTATTCACTGATATAAATTGGTGCTGATTAGTTTTTGGTGTAAATTGCCCAACAGGTGGCGCTGCTATGCGGCACTTTTCACGATATCCGCAATCGCTCTATCTCAAGGACTAATACGCGGATTTTCATAAAACTGCAGATTCCATTAGTCCTTGATATGAATTGGTGCTGTTTGTGTTTTGGTGTAAATCGTCCAACACATGGTGGCGTTGTATGCTGCACTTTGCAAGATTTACACGATTACCGCAACTAATGTACACATTATCATCAAACTTCAGATTCAGTTAGGCCTTGATATGAAATGATGCTGATTACCTGTTGGTGTAATTTGCCCGATAGGTGGCCCTGTGCTGCATTTTGCACGTTTTCCTCAATAGCTCTATCTTAAGAACTAACACGGATTTTCCTCAAACTTCAGATTCAAGTATACCTTGATTAATATTGCTGCTGATTACGTTTTGGTGTGAATCGCTCAACAAGTGGCGCTGCTATGCTGCATTTTTCATGACTTCCGCAATACCTCTATCTCAAGAACTAATGCATGAATTTTACCCAAACTTCATATTCAATTAGACGTTGACATAAGTTGATGATCATTAGGGTCTGGTGTAAATCGCCCAATAGGTGTCGCTGCTATGCTGCATTTTGCCGGATTTACGCGATTTTAGCGATAGTCATATGTCAAGAACTAATGCACGGAATTTCATCTTTTTAGAATTCTCATGATGAGCATAGATTGCAATTTAATTTCGGTACTATGATCGCGAATTTTGTAGTATTTTTGAAGTATTAACCTGTATAAGATAGAAGAAAGTTTTGAGATTGGTACATTCAACTAGTTTACAAAAGTTCATATGTTTAACATTTTATTATAATTCGTAAAAAATGAAACACTTAGAGAAATAAAAATTCCTAACAATGTTTATCTCTGTAACAAAAGAAAACAAAGAAAAAGTAGCAAAATTCAAGGAAAAAAAATATCTGTGAAAAAAACATCTTTAAAACTTCCATAAAATATTATAAAACTAGTAAATCTACAGATTAAAAGACTCAACGTGAACTCTACAAGTCATTGTTTTTAAACACACTTTGGGTAATATTTCACTTCCTGCAAACCGCAATTTAAAGTTTTCAAATTACGTAATTATTTATAAGAATAAAAAATACAAAGTTTTCTGACATTAGAAGCGTTAAATTAAAAACTTTATTATGTAAGCATATTCTGAAATTTTCTTGATCTACTAATTCTGGTATTTTTTTAGCTAATAAAATAGATTTCTTCAGAGGGCGGAGCCTCAGTGACCCCCCCCCCCCTGGTCTCATTAAATTTACATATGTAACTTTTTATTAATTGTGCTAATGGTTATCGTTAATCTTAGATTTCTTTTTACACGTCCGAGCCTTATTTTTTAATACCGGTGGGCACAATTATACTAAAAGCTTAGGTTTTATGAACGAAATGTAATTTCCTTCAAAAAAAAAAAAAAAAATCATTCATATTTTCTGAAATGAGGCGGCATTAAGAAGTAACACCTGTAAAAAAATATTTTTTCGGTAATCTAGTTAATGTTTGGTTTTTAAGAATGAAAATATTTATTTCCCGATACAACGACGTCATTTTCGACAGAGATAATTTTGCGGTGCATAATTTTGACATTTACTATCTATTTGCTTTTCAAAATTATTTTTTCTTATTGAAATTTTCGATTAAAAATTAAACATTTCTGTTAGACGTGCGCAGACGATAAACCGTGAGATACTGGAAACATTTTTTTAATAAGAAGAATTAATATCATAACACAAGGCCCTTTTATTTTAACCTCAAAGCGTATTCGTTTTATTTTTGATATATGAGATGAAATTCACCTTCTTTTCGAATTTTCGTTTTATTTCCTATATGAAGACGCATTCATGTCTATTTTTTATTTCATTTTCCTCTTGCACATGAAAATCTTTCAAATCAAAATTAACTATTTAGGATAAATTATTATTCCGGGATCTGATTTTCTTGGTAACGGTAAAAAAAAAGGCTGTTAAATTTTATAGAAAAATGTCAATTTATTCCTTATTGAACTTTTTAATTTATAAGAAAAATATTTGAACAAAATAAATAGAACATAGCCTGTCTTTATTTCTGGGGTGAAATCTATCTATATGTAAAGACACAAAGACATTAATTCATCCTTTTTGACGTTGATTTGGCTACAAACTTTCATATTTACGATATTTTTAGGTGTAGTTCCGTTGCTAGGTAACAGTTAAAAGAAAATTAAAACAATGAAATATGTACATTTAAAAGAAGTAAATTTATAAATGAAATTTTTTTTTACATTATTGGAACAGATATATAAAATCCCTCCATAAGTGATACACCGAATTTAAAAACTCTGGCAAATGTATGGACAAAATTTCAAACTAATATGAATAATGTACGATTCTAATTACGAAATTTCGTCATACATAATTTACCATTTACATCCTTCAATCATGTGAGCCATTTCCTTTCAACAAATAAAAATGGAAAAATCATCTGATTTGCCATAGAAAAGCATTATTGCGCAAAATAAAATATTCTATATTTTCCGAACGAATGAACCAAATATAACAAAAAAATATACAGCTAAATCCGGGTACCTCACCAACATAACCACTTAATTTGAAGTTAATCGGATGCTTTTTGCGGAACAGACAGACAGAAAGAAACCAAAAAATTTCGTGTCTCCACAGTAAGCCTCCACTGACGTTTCGGCAATAAAAAAAATAAAACATCTTTACTTTCTTCTATCTTTACAAGAAGAAGGTATTGGATTCGAGTAATTTTTCGAATTCTGCTTTTCGATCGATTTGTACGTTTTAGGGGTCAGAAATCACGAAAAATATGTATTTACAAAATGTCTGTCTGTGTGTGACACAAATTTTCTGGGGCTCTATCCCTTGAAGTAATGAACGAAATTCAATAAAACTTTTGATTCAGTTAGCCCCTGATATAAATTGGTGCTGATTACTTTTTGGTTTATATCGCCCAGCAGGAGGCGCTGCTATGCTGCATTATTTCTGATTTCTGCAATAGCTGTATCTAAAGAACTAAAACACAGATTTTAAGAAAACCTCAGATTCAGGTTAGTCTTTGATATAATTTGGTGCTGCTAACTTTTTGGTGTAAATCGCTCAATAGGTGGCGCTGTTATGCTGCATTAGTCATGATTATCGCAATAGCTCCATCTCAGTAACTAATGCATGAATTTTCATCAAACTTCAGATTCAGTTAGTCCTGATATAAAATAGTGCTGTTTAATTTTTGGTGTAAATCTCCCGATAGCTATGCTGCATTTTTCACGATTTCCGCAATAGATGTATCTCAAGAACTAATGCAATTAATTATTTAATAATTTAGGAAAAATAATTCAAAGTCTCGTTTCCGGAGATTCAATAGAAGATCCGTGCAAGGACAATTTGCCATTATTAGAAAGAAAAGAAAACGCCCACAAACGTTTACCCTACTCCTCATTTCTTTCAAAGGTCAACTAAGGCCTTAAAGGTCCCTCTTTTACCGAAAATAAGAGGAAGCGACGCTTAACTAGGTCAGGCGAGCGAGTATTCAATTCAGACACTTCTCCGAAAGGGATTTCTGTGACTCCTGGGGTGAAATTATGGAGTTCCGAGGGGGGAATTGTAGTTTTTGACCATTGAAAACACAAAATCCCTAATCTTCTCGGGAGTGGGGATATATCACTCTGAATGCAACACTGAATCGAGCTGAGATTTTAAGGTTGCTGTAAATTTGGAAGGATTTATGATTATCGCGTGATATGCCACGAATGTGAGGAGAGCGTGGATTGGCGTCGATGGGATATGAACCAGGGATCTCGTGATCAGGAGGCGAGAACGTTAGCGTCGAGCAAAAGGCCAAGCCCGTTACTGAAAGCTAGTAACTCGCTTTAAACTGATCACGTGAGATGAGATGCCTACAAATGAAATAATATTTCGAAAAAACTCAAAGGCTTGATGAAGGATATTTTATATATGGTCATCAAAAATATATTCCTTATTAAATCTATAAGAGTGGTATGATAACAATTAATAAGAAAATAATTAAAAACGACAAAATGTCTCGTTGGCCATAGGGAAAATCCACAGTAGTGGTTGTGTCATCTGGTTATATCTTTTGGACCAAGTTAAAAAAAAATTAAACTAAATTTTAAAAAATATGTCATAAATTTCCTTTATAAAATTAGGCCATGTCTAAGAAATATCTTCGATCACTTGAAATATTAGGTAAATAAAATGTTTTAAAAACAAATGCGCTGATATACTGTTAAGAATATAGCAGAAACTTATGATCATCCTATGATGGATACTACCTCATGGACAGTAATTCAAACTCCCTAATTTTCAACATTCTTTTTCTTAAGACTGCGCTAATTCTCCCCCATAATCAAATGGTGAAATTACAAATCCAAATGCACACTCATAATTGATTAGTTTTAATTTTTCGAAAAGCTAATGAAATTTGTGATTGTTTCAATACTTTAAATTTATTTTTGGAAATTCATCTTACAAGTTATGCAAATATGAAAGACTTTTTCTAAAACGATATGAAATATATTTTTATTAATTTAATTATCGTTTATTTTATGGTTGAGAAAGAAAAAAAAAAGAACTAAACTGAAAATTTGATTAAATTAATAATAAAAGAAACCGATAATTTTGTTTGAAAAGGGAAAAAATGGTGACCTTTACCAAATTTCAACAAAATCTTAACTATGAATATCATTGTTTACACCTATCTATGTATTAAGGAATTACAGGTCTCTGGATTCAAAGGTGTGAACTGTATTTAGATAAAGCAGACCAGATTTTGGTGGATGTTGTTTCGATGATGGAAAAGTTAGAGTTAAGCCATAGATTAAGGAATAGACGGAATAGGTGATGAGCAAATTCATTTAAGTATTTGAAGTGTGAAACATCAAAAACTTGTTCTTGCTTACAAAAAATTGGTATGGGTAATCTGGAAGGTTGCTAGCACTTTAAAAGTACACTAAGAAACATCACCCATCCTGTTACACAGCTAGTAAATAATATTGGAATATTGTCTATTTAAATTGTGTTCTTTTGGCAGCAGGCTGTGTGATGTTTCTAGGTACACTTTCAAATCATGTAAAAGGTGTGTGATGAGCAAAATCTCTCTTTAAAAGGTTTTAGTTTGGGTTCATGTGTACATATGAATTTTTCAACAAAAATTGACTTCTAAAAGCTTCAAATATATGAATCCAAAATTACAGCTCATTTTACCAAAAATGTGACATAACCGGATGTGTTTCGATATTTTCAGTGATACATTAAATTCTTGGCATCTTTCCCCAGTTGAAAAATTACCAATTCATGTAAAGTTACTTTTCATCTTGCATATAACCTGTTCTTGCTTTTAATATAGAATTAAAGAGGTGGCCTAGTAGACTAAAATATCCCCTTCTTTCAGGATAATTTAGAATTTTCTGAAGTTTTTTTTCCAGGGAAAGAGTTTATGAATACTTTCCCCCTCCCCCTAAAAAAATAATAAATGTTACTAACCTCTATTTGATTATCAAAAATGTTTGCTTTATTTTAAGAACATTTTACTATATTAAATAAACTAATTAACAATTTTTATAGTACAGTAAATGCAGTGCATTACTAATAAACAAGTGGGTAAGTGTGATCACAGATCGCACAGAGGGTTTCGTTTAATATTCCTTTAAAACACTTTATCCTTTTGCGAAATCTGTTAGTTCCACATTTCGCAACCAGGGGGCGCACTCTATTCTACACAAACCTCTATCGAAAGGAAACCCCGTTTTACAACCTATCCGTAGGTATATTATTCGAGGGGATCGGGTCTATAGCACCCGAGATAGGTAGGCGCCCCAGGAAATTGCACGGAACATTCTTTTATAAGCTTTTTATTATGTGTTATGAACTATGTCAAAGTTTCCAGCAGATCGACTTGTTAGATTTCATAATTTTAATAAAATTGCGTTATGTTAGTTGCAAATTCCACCACCAGGGAGCGCACACTATTCATAACAAAAGTGTATCAGATCGAAACTCTGTTAAACAACCTATTAGTGGATGTGTTACTCGAGTTGGTGGCGTCCTTAAGCGAGAAATTAAGAAATTTGTTGAAAGTACTATTCGGAAACAGTGGTAACTAAAATTCTGACATTTTTATATTTCATAAGCAGCACGTGTCTGAGTATATCATAGTGCTCAAAAAACGACATCTAAAAAGGTCGTAAACGCTAATTTTTAAAAAAGAAATCCAGCGTCCCTCCCCCGCCCTCCCTTCACAGGAAATTGCATGCACCATTATTTTATAAGCTTTTTATTATGTGTCATGAAGTATCTTAAAGTTGCAAACGGATCGCCTTGTTATATTTCCTAATTTTAACAAAATCGCGTTACGTTAGTTCCGCATTCCACCACCAGGGAGCGCACTCTATTCTTAACAAAAGCATATCTGAACGAAACTCCTTTGCGCAATCTCTCCGTAGATACATGGTCGGGAGGGTGGCGGTGCAGTCTTAACCAACAATTTAAAACATTTTCTGCGATAACAAACGCTAAGATTTACAAAACAAATAGGTGTTGCTATCCAACGTACAATTTATACACAAGTTTAACATAATTGTACATAATTGTTAACATAATTGTATAAATTGTACGTTGGATAGCAACACCTATTTGTTTTGTATCGATATTACAACGTAAAGTCCTTTATTATTATTACGCTAAGATTTAATAAATAAATCTAGTCCCTTCACCCCTCCACTCCTCGAAATATCACACTCTATTCTTTTTTACACTTTTTCTTATGTGTTATAAAGTATCTTAAAGTTTCGAACACATCGAGTGGCGGTCTTAAACAATAATTTAAGATATTTCCTGAAATTGCTATTGGGAAATAGTGGGATGAACACTTATAAACCTATAAACTTTTTCATATTGAATAATTAATACTTATCTCATAGCGCGCCGTCGAAACACCCCACGCAAATTGTTAGATTTCCTAATTTAAATGAAATCTCCGTTAAAAAAGCACGTGCCTCCATCTTAATCTGGCATTTGATGGAAATAAAAGGAATTAATAAAATAATAATTAATATCTCAGCTCGTAATGAAGCAATCTCTTTGAACCGGGTATGTATGAAATCTGCGAGAAATTTCCAACCCGGATGTCAAAAAATTTAATCGAAAAATCTTATATTTAAAAAGTTTAAATTTCGTATTAGACTTGCCTCCCCTTAAATTTCTCCCGCGCCGATATCTCGAGAGATGACGACAACTGCCTTCCGGTGAATGGAAATCTGTTTTCATTGTCTTTAAAAACACAGAAATTAAATTTTTATCGATCGATTTTTAGTGGATTTTTTGCGTTCTATCCTATGCAGAAATTTGAAATTTATACCAAAATAAAGTAGAATTTTTTCCGCGTATTTCTACACCTGTTACGAATTTGTACGACCGATATTTCGGCAGATCCGATTTTGCTTTTTAAAGGTCCACTTCATTTATTGCTTAAAGTACTCCGTGGTAACCCTGCACCGGCTGATTTGACGGAGCATCCGCCGAATTTACTGGCAACCCTTAGGAGAAACTGGGGAGCATTTCGATAACGTGCATTTGCACCTGCATTCAAAAGGTTGATTGGTTAATTTTAGAATTTAATTAGCCCATAATTAGGTTAATTACCAACTTTTTCAAAATTTTATGATTTGTTGTTTGATGTGAGGTGTTCAGTTATAAGTTCCCAAAATTTCAAGTCTCTAGCATGTATAGTTTCTGAGAACGGGCTCTGTGATGGACAGACAGACAAAGGAGTGAGACGAATAGGGTTTCGTCAGATGAACGAAACCCTAAAAATACTATATTCATCATATGAATAGAATTCATCAATGAAATTATATAATTGGGACTTAAAACTGTCTATAGAAGTGCTGATCGCAGACGTCAGTACAATTGTCCCTTTAACTAACACTAAAGTGCTATTGAAATCTTTTTTATGGTAAGGTAAATGCGTATGAAAATTTTAGATATTAAAATTCGGATAATTTTTACTTTGTTATATACAGAGAACACAAATGTCACACGAAATCTGAAATTGTTTAAAAAAATAATCATTCTGAACACATTAAAAACACATGAAATTCAATGAACTTGCATGGGATTTTTCTGAAAAAATCCGTTATATCTTTTCTTTATCATATTCGAGTGCTAGAATCGACAGTCGAAAATTATATCTCTTTGCCGAATCTGAATCTGTGTCAATTTATCTGTATATTTACTGTATTTTGGGTTTAAAAAATGTTTTAATGTTGTAGCTTTAATATTTTTTTCTATATATTTTTTAAAGATAAATTGCTAATTATCTTATTTTTGCGATAATTCAGTTGTGAGACACTGATATTTATCAAAACAGCATTGATAATAATTTTGTAATATTTACGTGACTTTCTATTCTTTTTTTAATATAGCAATTTAATGTAATAACCATTAAAACTGTAAATTAATTGGTTAATTACAGATACATTTCACCTACATTGATATAGTCATTCATAAAAAAGTATATCTATTTATATAAAATCCAAGTCTCTGTGTGTCCCTCACGATTCCGGTAGGACCACCTCATTGAAATGAGTAATTGTTGAAAAATACTAATGCAGGGTTAACATAGTAGCGCCAAATGTTGGTTAACTTGGCAATAGCTGGCTGATTTGGTGAAATTCCCATTTAAAACTATTAATCTTTCATAAAGGAGGTCACCAAAATTTAATTTAAACTCCGCTCTTTTAAGATATTTTTTCAAAATCTATGGGTGAGAATTTAAAGTACATCTTTACATCTTCCTCCCGATGCTATTAATAAAATAACCGCCAATAGACGACGTTGTACTGTATGAGCTCGTAACTGCGCAATTTTAATGTGCTTTAGGTACTTTTCCAGTATAGGTGCGTTGGCGAAAAAGGAAATTTGGCAACATTTTCCGGAAACCTATCCACTGCTTATATACACACGCATTTTTTTTTTCGATATTTATACGATTTATTTATACGATTAAAAAAGCCGTTTCTCTAATTTTATACAGAAACAGATGTAATTTGTACATAAAAACATGAATAATATACATATAAAATAAACATATAAAAAAAAACGCTCATCAAGTTTGTTTTCATAGCTGTTTATATGATCTGACAACAAATCTCAATATTTTTCCGTTATACGGACACCATGCCAAAATGTATGCGGTACTTTTTCGTTATACGGACACCATTGTCGCCAAGTGCAATAGTTGGCGCAAAATGAAAATCACGTGAATTGAAACATTTGAAAAATAAAAGAAAAAACATTCTCGATAGTAAAGCGGGCATTTTAAAAATATAACATTTGAAAATTACGAACTTTTACGAACTATTTTATTAAATCACAAATATATACTTAAAATAAGTGAACAAATAACTGTTATACAATAAAGTAATAAAACAAAAAATCATATTAAACTGCTGCCATAAAATTATAAATATCTTTCAGCATTGCAGTAAACATTTAATTTTTTGAACGAAGGCGTCGCCACATAAAATCTATGAGATACGACTCTAAATGATGTCGAACAGCTCCCCGATGTCTTTTGTTGCGCCATTTTGCGATGCCCCATATTCTCTGAACATTTGGAGTATGACATCCAGTATTAGGATCGACAAAATTGTATTTGTGATTTACTGTGAAATGATCATAAACAGCACTTAGCAGTTCATCTGTTTTATATCCTTTCCGGCAATCTGTATAAATAATACAAGACTTTCATCTACTTCTATATTTTTATTAGGTCCACCGATTTTTCTATTTGGTCGTGAACATAAAGATTTGCACAAACTTCTCTCGAATAACTATTCCATTCCACTGTTGTGTTGTGGTTCATATCAAGTTGCAGCTGCAGCTCACAAAACTCAATCGATGTCAACTCTTTGCATGATAAATATATCAATGCAAAAACCCTTGACGGGTTAAAAGTTTCTGACGCAGCACTTTATCTTATGCTCTAAGAATTTTAAATATGGAACTTAAAAATACTGATATCAAATTTTGAGTGACGTTATGTTATTTCTTAAAAAATATATTTGTATTTATTTCACCATTTTATTTTTGTTTTATTTATAATCGCATGTGCAAAAGTTATGTTCAACATGAAAAGCTGCATAAAATTTTATTCGCTGTTGCTTTATCATTTACATCTCTCATAAATTCAAAATATGTGTTTTAAAAGATATGATATAAAATTTAAGTGACGCCTTGATGTGACTTTAAAAGGTTTGTTTTTTAAAATTCAATTTAAATTATTTTTGACTTGGTTAAAATATTTTTTTTACATCTACACAATACTTTTAATTTTCCAATTCACTGTTAAATATATCACTTTCATTGAATCTATACTATGCATTGAAATGTATTTATTTCAATAAATTGATTTATCTTTTGTGTCACGCTATTCAAAATTGTGAGTAAGATTTATGTAAATGGTTTCTTTGCGTCATTGTGTCCAAACTACATGAAATGTATGAAAAAGGATAGTTTGATGCAAATAAACCATTTACATAAATCTTACTCACAATTTTGAATAGCGTGACACAAAAGATAAATCAATTTATTGAAATAAATACATTTCAATGCATAGTATAGATTCAATGAAAGTGATATATTTAACAGTGAATTGGAAAATTAAAAGTATTGTGTAGATGTAAAAAAAATATTTTAACCAAGTCAAAAATAATTTAAATTGAATTTTAAAAAACAAACCTTTTAAAGTCACATCAAGGCGTCACTTAAATTTTATATCATATCTTTTAAAACACATATTTTGAATTTATGAGAGATGTAAATGATAAAGCAACAGCGAATAAAATTTTATGCAGCTTTTCATGTTGAACATAACTTTTGCACATGCGATTATAAATAAAACAAAAATAAAATGGTGAAATAAATACAAATATATTTTTTAAGAAATAGCATAACGTCACTCAAAATTTGATATCAGTATTTTTAAGTTCCATATTTAAAATTCTTAGAGCATAAGATAAAGTGCTGCGTCAGAAACTTTTAACCCGTAAAGGGTTTTTGCATTGATATCATTACTTTTTTGAGGTTAGTGATAAAATGATTAAAAAAAAGATACTTATGGAATTTAATGCAGATTTAATTTTTACTATTTTATTACAATTTTCCTTATAGCAGTTTGTATATAAAAACAACTGGGTAAGTATAATCGCAGATCGCACAGAGGGTTTCATTTGATATTCCTTTAAAAACACTTTATTCTTAAATTAATAAATCCAAAATGTTAATTTATAATTATTAAATCCTTACATTGATGTAGCACCAATAGTTCCAATTTTCATGGGGCAGGGAACGCACTCTTTTAAACAAACCACCTTCCAATTGAAGTCATCAAAGACCAAGTTGAATAAGCCAGAGCCCGTTGTGTTGTTTGACAAACAGCAGTCTCATGTCCCCTCCTTCCCCCCCTTTTCAAAATTTTTCAGACCAGTACCTAAGAATGGAACCGAAATAATTTTTTCTCTTCAGAAATTACGATAAAAAAATAGTATGCAGTACTCATAAATTTACTTTAATGCTATATAGGGTGATTATTAAGTTAATTATAACGTTTGGAATCTGTTGCATTGATGTCCGAAAGGTAGTTTCTGAGTTATGTCTGAGTTATGGAAGCTGGACCCATAAGGCGCCATAGAGGGGCGAAGCCCGCTAGTGTCTATCATAATTATATCTGCCATGTAGACTAATTGCGATATTTAATCAAAATAGCCCCCCCCCCTCCTCATCCCCGGAAATATAACAAATACAAAATGTGTCTTTATAAACCTATCGTCAAATAGGTTTTTATTTCTTTTTCCCTAAAAAAAACATGATTTTTATATCCGTAACGTAAATAGCGGACGAAGCCCGCTAGTTTCTATCATAATATATATTTTTAATAATTTTATATAGTCTATTATAAAAATCAGACTTAAAATAGTCTAGTTCCATGAGTACTTGTAGTGTCAGTTACATGCTACGATTTTTGGATACCAGTATTTTAGAACGGGAAAATGTGAGTTATTTTATCGGAGATATCTCATTAATTGAATAAGGTGAAGCAAACTTTTTGAAAAAAAGGTGGCCAACAAGCATGGCGGTTATCAGCTATGTGACTTTGTGCTAAAGTCCATTAATTTGATTTGCTTTAAAAAGATTACGGAAGATTGAATTATAGTAGAACCTGGATTAACCGAGCTTCGATTAATCGAGGTTTCTGTTAACCGAGCCGATAACAAAGTCTGATTTTTTTTCCCTTTTGAATGAGCCTTAAAAATAACCACACTCTTTAGCTCACTGTCCGTGCTATACAGGCCCTTCTGCCCCCAAAAGCCCTCAACTACAAAGAAACATTGGACCCTGAGAAGTCAATAGCGAACAATGCTTTGTTTCCAGTGGCTGTGTGAACTTTCGTAAATTTTTCAATTTGCATTTTAAAATTTACTACTGGTAGTTGATTTTCTTTTTAAATTTGTTAAGCTGTGAAACAGAACTTTACATATATTTACTTTTATTATTTAAAAAACGTTCTATATATTTTTTTAAAAGAGATGTTAAATTCGCAAGCACGGCGAGTTTTTACACACAGTTTCTATTAACCGAGATTTCCGATTCCGATTTACTAACAGTCCCAATTAGTTCGGATAATCGAGGCTGCTCTGTATAATTAAAAAATCAATGGCGATCTTACTGTAAACGGGTTTCCCTTTTACTGAGGGATTTCAAAACCGAATCAGCTGATGTTAGTTGCTGTTTCCCTGCTTGATTAAATAAGATTAGTTAAACATTTGAAAATTACCAAATATAAAAGGAACTAAGTCAACAGAGTCTTTTCTTTATGGTATTTTTTAACAACGCTATAAGAAAATGATTTTAAATAAGAGATTTTAAATGTAACGTTTTAAATCTGACATAATTTTCACCAAACTTTCCTTTCTCTTTGTAACATTCAACTGAAAATATTTTTGTTATTAGAAAGATAATATTATTATTTGCGCTACCTTAAAATTAGCAACTATAGTTAAAAATATCATCTCGAAATTTGAAATAAATCTCTCATATAAATATATTTTTTAATTTACACTGTTTTGCAATATGTTTTGCAATGTGTTTTGGCCACTTTGGCCAATATGACGTAATTTCCTCCATTTACGACTTTTAACACAAATCAATGAATTTATTATTTAAAAATTTTCTTTTTCTTTTAATATTCACGTGTAAATATAATTTTTATGACGTAATTTTCAATGTTTTCCTTCTTTTAATGCGTAATCATTTAATTCTAATTTGAAAATAATTGATTATTTTATAATTTTCTTTCATTTTAAGTAAGCATGTGTAAAAACAATTTTTATGACGTAATGTTTAATATTTTCCTGCTTTTAACACGTTATCATTTAATTCTAATTTAAAAGGATTTTTTTCTGTTTATAATAGGCACGTGTGAATAAATTTTTAATTTAAAGGATATATTATTCTTTGCGCTGTTTTAACATTTGGCAACAATTTAAAATAACCTTTTCTAAAATATGTAAAAAATATCTCTGGAAATTCTGAAAATTTTAATTTAAAATTGAAATAAACCGTCAAAATATTAGGCAAGTTAAGAATAATAAATGCACTCTGCAAACTTCGAGTTTCTATTGAATGAAAATGATTAAATTCCCATGTATATTTTTTTTCCTATGAGACTTTTTTAATGAGACAATTTTATCCAG
Organism: Maratus speciosus; assembly: GCA_963932465.1. Classification (NCBI taxonomy): domain Eukaryota; kingdom Metazoa; phylum Arthropoda; class Arachnida; order Araneae; family Salticidae; genus Maratus; species Maratus speciosus. The sequence continues at coordinate 29,634,869 of OZ010794.1, forward strand.
ATTTAACATTAAATATCTCTTAAAATAATTCTTCGATTTAAAAACTGTCTAATTCAACGTTTTTATCAAACATTTCTCTATAATACTACGCAATTGCGTCAAAAGATGGCGACACCAGAATTCTGATATGCTTATTATGTAAACTGTAAATATTGCAGAGTTAAATAAAAAGAATTGTCTGGGGGTTATCAAACTTCATTGATATTTATAAATAAAACATTTCAACTAAATTATTTATTATAAAAGAATTATTACATCACAATAGCTTTTATGCAAGGAAAATAATAATTATAATAATAATAATATTACGGATGTTGTCAGTGATTATATATTGATTGACCGTCATAATAATAAAAAATGATAATATAAAAAGAAGAGCTGAAATGAATTATTTTTTTACGTTTCTGATCGTGTGATTTATATTCAAATAATAATTATTAATGTATATTTTTTGTAAAGTGATTGAAATTAAATATATTTATAAAATTTATGGTAATATTTTTATTGTTGAAAAATTGCCAAGAAATAATCATCATCAAATTGGCGTCATTATAATTGTAATTTTATTTAACATAATAGCAATTAAAAAAATTACAAAGGAACTGAGAATAATGGTCAACTAGCAGACTTAAAAAAAAAAAAATTCACATGTGAAAACACGTACCAGGAGTATCGAACTGCCTATCTTAAGGTCAGTAAACGATGGCTCTTAGCCACTCACCCAGTGGGAAGACAAAATTTTTCTCCCCAAATGTGGTTAAAAAGAAAGCATGTGTATGAATACAGTGTCATGCATTTTCGGTGAAATTTCCATAGAATGGCGAAGAAATATAGTCCGATTTTTCATGCGCATTATAAAACGAACAAGAGTCTTGCTGGAAACAAGTAAATTGTTATTTGGTTCATCTGAAACATATTTATTTGATTTTTAAAAAATCGCCCGTGTCATTTTCGAGAGAAAAAAAAATCGAATTATTTAACGAACGAGAGTTTTCCCAGAAAAAAGAAAAGTGTTATTCACCTCGCCTTAATCACAGTTATATTATGTATCAATTTAAAAATAATCGTTAGAACCGTTTTCGAGATTTTCAAATTAGGAACTTCCTCGATATTATACCAACGTTTTCACTTTAAAAATGGCTATTTAGATATCAAAATATACTGCACGTAGAAATGCAAAAATTTCAGTATACGATTAGACTGCAGATATAAGACTGTTCTAGAAAATTCAGAACAATAAGACATATATCAGCTGAGTTATTAAAAGGCGGCTTTTCGCGTTTTCTTTGATGTCGAGTTAGCTGTATATATGAGTTCCGCCCGCCATCTACGAATTCTATGATACGATACGATACGATTTTAACGATAAGATACGATACGATTTTAGGCTTAAGGCTGCGTCACTCGAAATACTACCGTCTTCCATGATAAACCTCAAAGCATTAAGAAAAGTCACCCGCGATCCTTTAAACCAAGTTTTTTGTCGTATTCCTACTGTTTCTTCGCATGATCGTAAGCTACCACTCAATTTCGGATTTCCAGAACTCATCCATAATTTCATTTTATGATTTTTTGAACACAATCTTTTATTATGCAGAATTCCAATTCCTGAAACAGTTTTATTATAACTTTCTCATCATCTGGTAATTGCCAAATGATAAAATCTATCTGACTAAATCTAAAGTCTGACTAAATCTGCAGTCTAAATCTTAGACTGCAGATATAAGAGTGTTCTAGAAAATTCAGAACAATAAGACATATATCTGCTGAGTTATTAAAAGGCGGCTTTTCGCGTTTTCTTTGATGTCGAGTTAGCTGTATATATGAGCTGTATATATATAAATATGGAACTTAAAAATACTGATATCAAATTTTGAGTGACGTTATGCTATTTCTTAAAAAATATATTTGTATTTATTTCACAATTTTATTTTTGTTTTATTTATAATCGCATGTGCAAAAGTTATGTTCAACATGAAAAGCTGCATACAATTTTATTCGCTGTTGCTTTATCATTTACATCTCTCATAAATTCAAAATATGTGTTTTAAAAGATATGATATAAAATTTAAGTGACGCCTTGATGTGACTTTAAAAGGTTTGTTTTTTAAAATTCAATTTAAATTATTTTTGACTTGGTTAAAATATTTTTTTTACATCTACACAATACTTTTAATTTTCCAATTCACTGTTAAATATATCACTTTCATTGAATCTATACTATGCATTGAAATGTATTTATTTCAATAAATTGATTTATCTTTTGTGTCACGCTATACAAAATTGTGAGTAAGATTTATGTAAATGGTTTATTTGCGTCAAACTATCCTTTTTCATACATTTCATGTAGTTTGGACACAATGACGCAAAGAAACCATTTACGTAAATCTTACTCACAATTTTGAATAGCGTGACACAAAAGATAAATCAATTTATTGAAATAAATACATTTCAATGCATAGTATAGATTCAATGAAAGTGATATATTTAACAGTGAATTGGAAAATTAAAAGTATTGTGTAGATGTAAAAAAAATATTTTAACCAAGTCAAAAATAATTTAAATTGAATTTTAAAAAACAAACCTTTTAAAGTCACATCAAGGCGTCACTTAAATTTTATATCATATCTTTTAAAACACATATTTTGAATTTATGAGAGATGTAAATGATAAAGCAACAGCGAATAAAATTTTATGCAGCTTTTCATGTTGAACATAACTTTTGCACATGCGATTATAAATAAAACAAAAATAAAATGGTGAAATAAATACAAATATATTTTTTAAGAAATAGCATAACGTCACTCAAAATTTGATATCAGTATTTTTAAGTTCCATATTTAAAATTCTTAGAGCATAAGATAAAGTGCTGCGTCAGAAACTTTTAACCCGTAAAGGGTTTTTGCATTGATATCATTACTTTTTTGAGGTTAGTGATAAAATGATTAAAAAAAAGATACTTATGGAATTTAATGCAGATTTAATTTTTACTATTTTATTACAATTTTCCTTATAGCAGTTTGTATATAAAAACAACTGGGTAAGTATAATCGCAGATCGCACAGAGGGTTTCATTTGATATTCCTTTAAAAACACTTTATTCTTAAATTAATAAATCCAAAATGTTAATTTATAATTATTAAATCCTTACATTGATGTAGCACCAATAGTTCCAATTTTCATGGGGCAGGGAACGCACTCTTTTAAACAAACCACCTTCCAATTGAAGTCATCAAAGACCAAGTTGAATAAGCCAGAGCCCGTTGTGTTGTTTGACAAACAGCAGTCTCATGTCCCCTCCTTCCCCCCCTTTTCAAAATTTTTCAGACCAGTACCTAAGAATGGAACCGAAATAATTTTTTCTCTTCAGAAATTACGATAAAAAAATAGTATGCAGTACTCATAAATTTACTTTAATGCTATATAGGGTGATTATTAAGTTAATTATAACGTTTGGAATCTGTTGCATTGATGTCCGAAAGGTAGTTTCTGAGTTATGGAAGCTGGACCCATAAGGCGCTATAGAGGGGCGAAGCCCGCTAGTGTCTATCATAATTATATCTGCCATGTAGACTAATTGCGATATTTAATCAAAATAGCCCCCCCCCCTCCTCATCCCCGGAAATATAACAAATACAAAATGTGTCTTTATAAACCTATCGTCAAATAGGTTTTTATTTCTTTTTCCCTAAAAAAAACATGATTTTTATATCCGTAACGTAAATATCGGACGAAGCCCGCTAGTTCCTATCATAATATATATTTTTAATAATTTTATATAGTCTATAATAAAAATCAGACTTAAAATAGTCTAGTTCCATGAGTACTTGTAGTGTCAGTTACATGCTACGATTTTTGGATACCAGTATTTTAGAACGGGAAAATGTGAGTTATTTTATCGGAGATATCTCATTAATTGAATAAGGTGAAGCAAACGTTTTGAAAAAAAGGTGGCCAACAAGCATGGCGGTTATCAGCTATGTGACTTTGTGCTAAAGTCCATTAATTTGATCTGCTTTAAAAAGATTACGGAAGATTGAATTATAGTAGAACCTGGATTAACCGAGCTTCGATTAATCGAGGTTTCTGTTAACCGAGCCGATAACAAAGTCTGATTTTTTTTTCCCTTTTGAATGAGCCTTAAAAATAACCACTCTCTTTAGCTCACTGTCCGTGCTATACAGGCCCTTCTGCCCCCAAAAGCCCTCAACTCCAAAGAAACATTGGACCCTGAGAAGTCAATAGCGAACAATGCTTTGTTTCCAGAAGCTGTGTGAACTTTCGTAAATTTTTCAATTTGCATTTTAAAATTTACTACTGGTAGTTGATTTTCTTTTTAAATTTGTTAAGCTGTGAAACAGAACTTTACATATATTTACTTTTATTATTTAAAAAACGTTCTATATATTTTTTTAAAAGAGATGTTAAATTCGCAAGCACGGCGAGTTTTTACACACAGTTTCTATTAACCGAGATTTCCGATTCCGATTTGCTAACAGACCCAATTAGTTCGGATAATCGAGGCTGCTCTGTATAATTAAAAAATCAATGGCGATCTTACTGTAAACGGGTTTCCCTTTTACTGAGGGATTTCAAAACCGAATCAGCTGATGTTAGTTGCTGTTTCCCTGCTTGATTAAATAAGATTAGTTAAACATTTGAAAATTACCAAATATAAAAGGAACTAAGTCAACAGAGTCTTTTCTTTATGGTATTTTTTAACAACGCTATAAGAAAATGATTTTAAATAAGAGATTTTAAATGTAACGTTTTAAATCTGACATAATTTTCACCAAACTTTCCTTTCTCTTTGTAACATTCAACTGAAAATATTTTTATTATTAGAAAGATAATATTATTATTTGCGCTACCTTAAAATTAGCAACTATAGTTAAAAATATCATCTCGAAATTTGAAATAAATCTCTCATATAAATATATTTTTTAATTTACACTGTTTTGCAATATGTTTTGCAATGTGTTTTGGCCACTTTGGCCAATATGACGTAATTTCCTCAATTTACGACTTTTAACACATATCAATGAATTTATTATTTAAAAATTTTCTTTTTCTTTTAATATTCACGTGTAAATATAATTTTTATGACGTAATTTTCAATGTTTTCCTTCTTTTAATGCGTAATCATTTAATTCTAATTTGAAAATAATTGATTATTTTATAATTTTCTTTCATTTTAAGTAAGCATGTGTAAAAACAATTTTTATGACGTAATGTTTAATATTTTCCTGCTTTTAACACGTTATCATTTAATTCTAATTTAAAAGGATTTTTTTATGTTTGTAATAGTCACGTGTGAATAAATTTTTAATTTAAAGGATATATTATTCTTTGCGCTGTTTTAACATTTGGCAACAATTTAAAATAACCTTTTCTAAAATATGTAAAAAATATCTCTGGAAATTCTGAAAATTTTAATTTAAAATTGAAATAAACCGTCAAAATATTAGGCAAGTTAAGAATAATAAATGCACTCTGCAAACTTCGAGTTTCTATTGAATGATTAAATTGAATGAAAATGATTAAATTCCCATGTATATTTTTTTTTCCTATGAGACTTTTTTAATGAGACAATTTTATCCAGATTTAACATTAAATATCTCTTAAAATAATTCTTCGATTTAAAAACTGTCTAATTCAACGTTTTTATCAAACATTTCTCTATAATACTACGCAATTGCGTCAAAAGATGGCGACACCAGAATTCTGATATGCTTATTATGTAAACTGTAAATATTGCAGAGTTAAATAAAAAGAATTGTCTGGGGGTTATCAAACTTCATTGATATTTATAAATAAAACATTTCAAATAAATCATTTATTATAAAAGAATTATTACATCACAATAGCTTTTATGCAAGGAAAATAATAATTATAATAATAATAATATTATGGATGTCAGTGATTATATATTGATTGACCGTCATAATAATAAAAAATGATATTATAAAAAGAAGAGCTGAAATGAATTATTTTTTTACGTTTCTGATCGTGTGATTTATATTCAAATAATAATTATTAATGTATATTTTTTGTAAAGTGATTGAAATTAAATATATTTATAAAATTTATGGTAATATTTTTATTGTTGAAAAATTGCCAAGAAATAATCGTCATCAAATTGGCGTCATTATAATTGTAATTTTATTTAACATAATAGCAATTAAAAAAATTACAAAGGAACTGAGAATAATGGTCAACTAGATGACTTAGAAAAAAAAAACATTCACATGTGAAAACACGTACCAAGAGTATCGAACTGCCTATCTTAAGGTCAGTAAACGATGGCCCTTATCCACTCACCCAGTGGGAAGACAAAATTTTTCTCCCCAAAAGGGGTTAAAAAGAAAGCATGTGTATGAATACAGTGTCATGCATTTTCGGTGAAATTTCCATAGAATGGCGAAGAAATATAGTCCGATTTTTCATGCGCATTATAAAACGAACAAGAGTCTTGCTGGAAACAAGTAAATTGTTATTTGGTTCATCTGAAACATATTTATTTGATTTTTAAAAAATCGCCCGTGTCATTCTCGAGAGAAAAAAAAAATCGAATTATTTAACGAACGAGAGTTTTCCCAGAAAAAAGAAAAGTGTTATTCACCTCGCCTTAATCACAGTTATATTATGTATCAATTTAAAAATAATCGTTAGAACCGTTTTCGAGATTTTCAAATTAGGAACTTCCTCGATATTATACCAACGTTTTCACTTTAAAAATGGCTATTTAGATCTCAAAATATACTGCACGTAGAAATGCAAAAATTTCAGTATACGATTAGACTGCAGATATAAGAGTGTTCTAGAAAATTCAGAACAATAAGACATATATCTGCTGAGTTATTAAAAGGCGGCTTTTCGCGTTTTCTTTGATGTCGAGTTAGCTGTATATATGAGTTCCGCCCGCCATCTACGAATTCTATGATACGATACGATACGATTTTAACGATACGATACGATTTTAACGATACGATACGATACGATTTTAGGCTTAAGGCTGCGTCACTCGAAATACTACCGTCTTCCATGATAAACCTCAAAGCATTAAGAAAAGTCACCCGCGATCCTTTAAACCAAGTTTTTTGTCGTATTCCTACTGTTTCTTCGCATGATCGTAAGCTACAACTCAATTTCGGATTTCCAGAACTCATCCATAATTTCATTTTATGATTTTTTGAACACAATCTTTTATTATGTAGAATTCCAAATTCCTGAAACAGTTTTATTATAACTTTCTCATCATCTGGTAATTGCCAAATGATAAAATCTATCTGACTAAATCTAAAGTCTGACTAAATCTGCAGTCTACATCTTAGACTGCAGATATAAGAGTGTTCTAGAAAATTCAGAACAATAAGACATATATCTGCTGAGTTATTAAAAGGCGGCTTTTCGCGTTTTCTTTGATGTCGAGTTAGCTGTATATATGAGCTGTATATATATAAATATGGAACTTAAAAATACTGATATCAAATTTTGAGTGACGTTATGCTATTTCTTAAAAAATATATTTGTATTTATTTTACCATTTTATTTTTGTTTTATTTATAATCGCATGTGCAAAAGTTATGTTCAACATGAAAAGCTGCATACAATTTTATTCGCTGTTGCTTTATCATTTACATCTCTCATAAATTCAAAATATGTGTTTTAAAAGATATGATATAAAATTTAAGTGACGCCTTGATGTGACTTTAAAAGGTTTGTTTTTTAAAATTCAATTTAAATTATTTTTGACTTGGTTAAAATATTTTTTTTACATCTACACAATACTTTTAATTTTCCAATTCACTGTTAAATATATCACTTTCATTGAATCTATACTATGCATTGAAATGTATTTATTTCAATAAATTGATTTATCTTTTGTGTCACGCTATTCAAAATTGTGAGTAAGATTTATGTAAATGGTTTATTTGCGTCAAACTATCCTTTTTCATACATTTCATGTAGTTTGGACACAATGACGCAAAGAAACCATTTACATAAATCTTACTCACGATTTTGAATAGCGTGACACAAAAGATAAATCAATTTATTGAAATAAATACATTTCAATGCATAGTATAGATTCAATGAAAGTGATATATTTAACAGTGAATTGGAAAATTAAAAGTATTGTGTAGATGTAAAAAAAATATTTTAACCAAGTCAAAAATAATTTAAATTGAATTTTAAAAAACAAACCTTTTAAAGTCACATCAAGGCGTCACTTAAATTTTATATCATATCTTTTAAAACACATATTTTGAATTTATGAGAGATGTAAATGATAAAGCAACAGCGAATAAAATTTTATGCAGCTTTTCATGTTGAACATAACTTTTGCACATGCGATTATAAATAAAACAAAAATAAAATGGTGAAATAAATACAAATATATTTTTTAAGAAATAGCATAACGTCACTCAAAATTTGATATCAGTATTTTTAAGTTCCATATTTAAAATTCTTAGAGCATAAGATAAAGTGCTGCGTCAGAAACTTTTAACCCGTCAAGGGTTTTTGCATTGATATCATTACTTTTTTGAGGTTAGTGATAAAATGATTAAAAAAAAGATACTTATGGAATTTAATGCAGATTTAATTTTTACTATTTTATTACAATTTTCCTTATAGCAGTTTGTATATAAAAACAACTGGGTAAGTATAATCGCAGATCGCACAGAGGGTTTCATTTGATATTCCTTTAAAAACACTTTATCCTTAAATTAATAAATCCAAAATGTTAATTTATAATTATTAAATCCTTACATTGATGTAGCACCAATAGTTCCAATTTTCATGGGGCAGGGAACGCACTCTTTTAAACAAACCACCTTCCAATTGAAGTCATCAAAAACCAAGTTGAATAAGCCAGAGCCCGTTGTGTTGTTTGACAAACAGCAGTCTCATGTCCCCTCCTTCCCCCCCTTTTCAAAATTTTTCAGACCAGTACCTAAGAATGGAACCGAAATAATTTTTTCTCTTCAGAAATTACGATAAAAAAATAGTATGCAGTACTCATAAATTTACTTTAATGCTATATAGGGTGATTATTAAGTTAATTATAACGTTTGGAATCTGTTGCATTGATGTCCGAAAGGTAGTTTCTGAGTTATGGAAGCTGGACCCATAAGGCGCCATAGAGGGGCGAAGCCCGCTAGTGTCTATCATAATTATATCTGCCATGTAGACTAATTGCGATATTTAATCAAAATAGCCCCCCCCCCCTCCTCATCTCCGGAAATATAACAAATACAAAATGTGTCTTTATAAACCTATCGTCAAATAGGTTTTTATTTCTTTTTCCCTAAAAAAAACATGATTTTATATCCGTAACGTAAATAGCGGACGAAGCCCGCTAGTTCCTATCATAATATATATTTTTAATAATTTTATATAGTCTATAATAAAAATCAGACTTAAAATAGTCTAGTTCCATGAGTACTTGTAGTGTCAGTTACATGCTACGATTTTTGGATACCAGTATTTTAGAACGGGAAAATGTGAGTTATTTTATCGGAGATATCTCATTAATTGAATAAGGTGAAGCAAACATTTGAAAACAAGGTGGCCAACAAGCATGGCGGTTATCAGCTATGTGACTTTGTGCTAAAGTCCATTAATTTGATCTGCTTTAAAAAGATTACGGAACATTGAATTATAGTAGAACCTGGATTAACCGAGCTTCGATTAATCGAGGTTTCTGTTAAGCGAGCCGATAACAAAGTCTGATTTTTTTTCCCTTTTGAATGAGCCTTAAAAATAACCACTCTCTTTAGCTCACTGTCCGTGCTATACAGGCCCTTCTGCCCCCAAAAGCCCTCAACTCCAAAGAAACATTGGACCCTGAGAAGTCAATAGCGAACAATGCTTTGTTTCCAGTGGCTGTGTGAACTTTCGTAAATTTTTCAATTTGCATTTTTAAATTTACTACTGGTAGTTGATTTTCTTTTTAAATTTGTTAAGCTGTGAAACAGAACTTTACATATATTTACTTTTATTATTTAAAAAACGTTCTATATATTTTTTTAAAAGAGATGTTAAATTCGCAAGCACGGCGAGTTTTTACACACAGTTTCTATTAACCGAGATTTCCGATTCCGATTTACTAACAGTCCCAATTAGTTCGGATAATCGAGGCTGCTCTGTATAATTAAAAAATCAATGGCGATCTTACTGTAAACGGGTTTCCCTTTTACTGAGGGATTTCAACACCGAATCAGCTGATGTTAGTTGCTGTTTCCCTGCTTGATTAAATAAGATTAGTTAAACATTTGAAAATTACCAAATATAAAAGGAACTAAGTCAACAGAGTCTTTTCTTTATGGTATTTTTTAACAACGCTATAAGAAAATGATTTTAAATAAGAGATTTTAAATGTAACGTTTCAAATCTGACATAATTTTCACCAAACTTTCCTTTCTCTTTGTAACATTCAACTGAAAATATTTTTATTACTAGAAAGATAATATTATTATTTGCGCTACCTTAAAATTAGCAACTATAGTTGAAAATATCATCTCGAAATTTGAAATAAATCTCTCATATGAATATATTTTTTAATTTACACTGTTTTGCAATATGTTTTGCAATGTGTTTTGGCCACTTTGGCCAATATGACGTAATTTCCTCCATTTACGACTTTTAACACATATCAATGAATTTATTATTTAAAAATTTTCTTTTTCTTTTAATATTCACGTGTAAATATAATTTTTATGACGTAATTTTCAATGTTTTCCTTCTTTTAATGCGTAATCATTTAATTCTAATTTGAAAATAATTGATTATTTTATAATTTTCTTTCATTTTAAGTAAGCATGTGTAAAAACAATTTTTATGACGTAATGTTTAATATTTTCCTGCTTTTAACACGTTATCATTTAATTCTAATTTAAAAGGATTTTTTTCTGTTTATAATAGTCACGTGTGAATAAATTTTTAATTTAAAGGACATATTATTCTTTGCGCTGTTTTAACATTTGGCAACAATTTAAAATAACCTTTTCTAAAATATGTAAAAAATATCTCTGGAAATTCTGAAAATTTTAATTTAAAATTGAAATAAACCGTCAAAATATTAGGCAAGTTAAGAATAATAAATGCACTCTGCAAACTTCGAGTTTCTATTGAATGATTAAATTGAATGAAAATGATTAAATTCCCATGTATATTTTTTTTTCCTATGAGACTTTTTTAATGAGACAATTTTATCCAGATTTAACATTAAATATCTCTTAAAATAATTCTTCGATTTAAAAACTGTCTAATTCAACGTTTTTATCAAACATTTCTCTATAATACTACGCAATTGCGTCAAAAGATGGCGACACCAGAATTCTGATATACTTATTATGTAAACTGTAAATATTGCAGAGTTAAATAAAAAGAATTGTCTGGGGGTTATCAAACTTCATTGATATTTATAAATAAAACATTTCAACTACATTATTTATTATAAAAGAATTATTACATCACAATAGCTTTTATGCAAGGAAAATAATAATTATAATAATAATAATATTATGGATGTCAGTGATTATATATTGATTGACCGTCATAATAATAAAAAATGATATTATAAAAAGAAGAGCTGAAATGAATTATTTTTTTACGTTTCTGATCGTGTGATTTATATTCAAATAATAATTATTAATGTATATTTTTTGTAAAGTGATTGAAATTAAATATATTTATAAAATTTATGGTAATATTTTTATTGTTGAAAAATTGCCAAGAAATAATCATCATCAAATTGGCGTCATTATAATTGTAATTTTATTTAACATAATAGCAATTAAAAAAATTACAAAGGAACTGAGAATAATGGTCAACTAGCAGACTTAAAAAAAAAACAAAAAACAAAAAAAAAAACATTCACATGTGAAAACACGTAACAGCGAGTATCGAACTGCCTATCTTAAGGTTAGTAAACGATGGCCCTTAGCCACTCACTCAGTGGGAAGACAAAATTTTTCTCCCCAAAAGTGGTTAAAAAGAAAGCATGTGTATGAATACAGTGTCATGCATTTTCGGTGAAATTTCCATAGAATGGCGAAGAAATATAGTCCGATTTTTCATGCGCATTATAAAACGAACAAGAGTCTTGCTGGAAACAAGTAAATTGTTATTTGGTTCATCTGAAACATATTTATTTGATTTTTAGAAAATCGCCCGTGTCATTTTCGAGAGAAAAAAAATCGAATTATTTAACGAACGAGAGTTTTCCCAGAAAAAAGAAAAGTGTTATTCACCTCGCCTTAATCACAGTTATATTATGTATCAATTTAAAAATAATCGTTAGAACCGTTTTCGAGATTTTCAAATTAGGAACTTCCTCGATATTATACCAACGTTTTCACTTTAAAAATGGCTATTTAGATCTCAAAATATACTGCACGTAGAAATGCAAAAATTTCAGTATACGATTAGACTGCAGATATAAGACTGTTCTAGAAAATTCAGAACAATAAGACATATATCTGCTGAGTTATTAAAAGGCGGCTTTTCGCGTTTTCTTTGATGTCGAGTTAGCTGTATATATGAGTTCCGCCCGCCATCTACGAATTCTATGATACGGTACGATACAATTTTCACGATACGATACGATACGATTTTAGGCTTAAGGCTGCGTCACTCGAAATACTACCGTCTTCCATGATAAACCTCAAAGCATTAAGAAAAGTCACCCGCGATCCTTTAAACCAAGTTTTTTGTCGTATTCCTACTGTTTCTTCGCATGATCGTAAGCTACAACTCAATTTCGGATTTCCAGAACTCATCCATAATTTCATTTTATGATTTTTTGAACACAATCTTTTATTATGCAGAATTCCAAATTCCTGAAACAGTTTTATTATAACTTTCTCATCATCTGGTAATTGCCAAATGATAAAATCTATCTCAGCATCAGCAGTAAAAGTAAATTACAACTTTATAAAAAAAAAAAAAAAAATTAATTCGATTAATAGCAGATTAAAATGCTTTCCAAGGTTAAGGTTAAACAATAATCATTCACGTGATTCACGTTTCATAAATAACAAATCACAATGTTTTGCATGGTTTACAATAAAAATCTACGATCAGGGTTGACATAATTGGCGAATTAGCATACATTTTGGCATGCTGTCCGTATAACGGAAAACGTATGCTAATGCGCCAATTATTTCAAAATGCTAAAAGATATTTGTAATTTTATGCCAGCAGTTTAATATGAGTTTTATTTTATTGCTTTAATTTATAACAGTTATTTGTTCAATTATTTTAAGTATATATATTTGTGATTTAATGAAATAGTTCGTAAAAGTCTGGAATTTTCAAATGTTATATTTTTTAAATGCTAACTTTAGTACGACAATATTTTTTCTTTTATTTTTCAAATGCCTCCTCAATTCACGTGATTTTCATTTTGCGCAAACTATTACGCTTGGCGACAATGGTATCTGCATAACGGAAATGTACCCAAATCTCACTTTCTGATGCCCAAATTACACCAAACTTTTTTTAAAAAACGCCAAAGCCTCTACAGTGGAAAAGTATCAAACTGTCTATTATTTTGCGCTATCTGTGTTATAGTTTACACTATATGCAAGGTGAGTGGAGCGAAGAGTTTAAACATTAAATATTAAAGTTTCGGCACAGATGTCATATACACGACGAGTACTTAACTGGCGCCAAAGTGTCGTTATTTTGCTTGATGTGGTAACCTGGATTATGTTGTTTATGCTGTTGATGTTTTCGCCTAATTGGCAACCGAAAAAAAATCGCGCCAATATGGGGCGAATGTGACATTTGTGCCAATTGCTCCAATATGGGGTATATATGACAACTGTGCCAAAGTTTCTATAAAGCAGTATAAGACTAAAAATTAAGAATAAAATAAATGCAAAATAAGACTAAAGAAGAAAGAAAAATCATGCGTTAAGCATAGAATAAGAAACACTTTCCAACACATCCTGAATGCTTTAACAAAACTTCGTTATTTAGGGAAATAAGGTAAATAAGTAAACATTTTAGAAAACGCATAATTTTTTTTAAAAATTGATTTCAGCAGTTACCGTCCATAGCCCATAGTACCGTTATTACATGCCACTATTTAGCTAAAATTTAATTTAAACTACTTTTAAAGCTACTGAAATCATATTGCCAGATATTATCATCCATAGACGGTTATGTATCCATTTCTTTGCGTGACCCTGTAAATCATTTTATCTATATTCTACAAACATTTCTTAGTAATCTAAATGCAGTTCAGCGTAAAACTGCATAACTCCTTTAAAAACCACCTTTAAGCAATTTATTCTCATACTCAGTAACCCTTACGAATTCTTTTGTGTAGCCCTGCATATGAACTGTAGCATTTATACACACGGTATAGTATGCATAAATGTAGTGAAACATAAAAGCACATATCATAATTAAAAATGCATTTCTAGCAATCATTGCTTATGTACGTACAATACTTCGGAGAAAAGTTTCTTGGCGAGAAAGAAATTTGCCAACGTATTTTTTGGCAGCCTATTTACTGCTTCATACTCACAAGCAATTTTTTGCACATGTATACAATTTATTTAATGTAAAAAAAAAGCTATTTACCCATTTTTATAAAGAAACAGAAGTGATTTTTGCACAGATGTCATATACGCATCCGAGTTGGCGTGATTTTTCTCTGACGCCAATTCGGCAGAAATCTCGTTTTCGAATACCAGTTACTCATATATTTTTAAATTATTTGCTATCATTTTGAAAAGGAAATAACTATAAATAAATAAAAGTTTGAATAATAACTATAGAACAAAACAGTTTATATAATTTAAAAACAGAAAATAAAAGTAAATAAACATTTATTAATAAATAAAAAACAATAGCCGGCAAAATAACACCATTTTAGCGCCATAGGTATCCCGGTTCATATCTGAAATTTGTGCCGTAATTTGTATATAAAAAAATATTATATATATTTAGAAACGATTTTTTTTATGTATATAAGTGCATATATAAACAAAAATAAAAGTTCATTAGATTTGTTTTCATAGCTGTATATTTTGGCAACATATCTCACTTTCTGATGCCCGAATTACGCCAAGCTTTTTTTAAAAATGCGCTATAATGGAAAAGTACCTAAATAAATAATTAACAGAAATAACCAATTATACAAACTAAAGCTTTTTATTTCGAGATCAAAACTTTGTTTTTAATTTCGATTAAAAATACATATATCCTTGGATAACTTTAGTTGAAATTAGGTTCACGGCTTAATATCTCCTTCCATAAACCTAAACAAACACAAGTGATTCATTCATCGTGAACCGTAAAAAATATTAAATCATTGAGGTAATCATTCACAAAGTAAGTTCTCCAACAATCAATGGACAATATTCTAATGACGTCATAGTAGGTAAAATGGTGGCGGTATCATTTGTTTATGATTTGAAATAACAAAGATTTAATTTCGCAATGTCTCTTAGTTACATTATTTTATTGTCATATTTATGAGATCAGAACAAAAGCATATTTTTTCATTATTTAGTTATTAAAGACGGAAAAAAATTATAAATGTGCATGATTTGAAAAATTTAATAATTTTCTTTCTTAATACTAAAAAATAACATCGGGAAGTAACAGCGAGTTTAAGTTAAATAAGTTTAGGTGTTTAATTCTGTTGTAATATTCAAAATAACTGTATTTATTAGATTTCAGTAAACAACATCAGGGGCCAATTAAACGTTGAAGTTAGAAAAATTACAATGTCATTTCAGAACCTTTCTTTTAGAGAAGCTTTTCTAAATTCCACATATACATGGAAACTCTTCAGTGTTAGAAATATTATTCCCAGGACTGGCATAACATTGGAACGGCCTGCAATTTTACACAAGTTTTTGAAAACAACTTTATATCAGAAATTTTACTAAAAACTGGTTACTTTTTTGTTATAGAGGCCCACACTATTAGAATTATGACAAGTTGTAGCCAATTTTGCCAAAGTCGTAACCAAGATCGTGAAGCACACACATATAATACCATATAATACCATTTCATGAAATCGTATACGATAATTTAATAGTTTTTACCTTACTTCAAGTGTGTAATTTATTTATTTTTAAGGCTTAACAATCTAAATTGTCCAACATATGAATTTAAAAAAAAATGTAAACAAAGACTGAATAGACATGACCGCAAAAATCCTCAAATCTGCAGAACACTTGGAACCAAACTGTGCAGATTAGTGGTCTTCTACTGTACACAGTTTTTCATAAATGTGTTTCGTTCTTAAAATGTGTTATTTTCATCTATCACTGCGGAACAAACGAGAAAACTCATATTCTTGCACATGAGTTGCATATATCTTTATATCTAAATTTCCGTCATTTTTGACGGGTTACCTTTCTAGTATAGAATAATTTCCAAATTATCATACAAAAAAATAATCAGTAATAGTCATTCGACGGGATGTTTTTTTTTCAATTTATGTTACAAGAAATAGGTGATCTACTTCATACTGAAATTGTATCAAACTCTGAAATTTTCCATACGAACAGCTAAATTTAATAACATATTTGGCTGTTCCGGTAAATTTTACATTAGGATAAAAAACAGGGAGTAATTCGAGCAAGTAGTTTAAGAATTATGAAGAGTTAATACTTGGAACTTATTATGTTACATTCATTTCTAATTATTGAAAAACCACCTGTAATGCAGGTAATATTTTAAGTATAACTCAAAACTACTTGAAGGAATGATCTGTAATTTTGAATTTGCATGTATTTGAAGCTTCTAGACATCGATTTTTGTAAAAAAAAAATAGCATAGGTTAATATTCATATTTGGTTCGAAAATTTCTTTTAAATAATTTTGTTTTAAATATGCGATTCTTTTTTTTCCCCTTCAGATCGAATTTTAGCCTCAAACATGCTAATATTAAATTACAGTTTATTTCATGAAGTAGTTTTCGAGTTATCCTTGAAAAAACTACTTTGAAATGACCTTTGCAATGCAATATATCATTAGTTGTTCCAAACTTTAAACCTGCATAATTCCTCAACTCCTTGAATGAAGAATATTCCATTTGGTATCCAAAAGTAAAATTTACTGAAGAATCGAAATAAGATGTCAAAACGATCTGTTAGTATTGAAAAATTCAATGTTTGGTACATTTTCTCTATGTAGACGAGCCCTTAAGCTTTTTAAAAAGAAAATTTGAAAAATACTTAATTCCCACTTGAACGGCTATTTTTGTTTTCTATGAGAATTGGATGATTAAAATATATATAGTATGTTGCTTTTTTTCCAGGACTATACATTATATTATAGAATATGACTTAAAACTTATAAAATGGCTTAATATCTTTAAATATTTAGATTTCTGTTTATTTTGTTTCACACGTAAATAACAATAATGTAGTGTATGACAAATTGAGGCAGAATTAATATGGCAATCTTTTTTTTCATTACGACTGTACCAACGTTAAAAATTACATAATTAATGAAATTTAAATGCATACATAATTTTCTTTTCAATATATTTACAAATATTAAGCTATTCTTGCATTACATTTCTTTTTCCGATTTTAGTTACCACAGAATTGAATCCTTACTAATTTGTTGTCAGACTAAGTAAAAAAACAAAAACAAGTTAATAAAACAATAATCTAAAATCTTCAAATTTCTATAATTCACAAAATCTCTTTCCAAAAACATACAGATTTAGCAGATGTGACTGCATTATACAATTAAAAATTTAATTTAATGAATCAAAACTTTACATTGCTTTTGTATTTCTGTAAGAATTTCTCAACATATTTTTAAGAGCTTCAGACTGAGTTAAGATCTATTCTGAAGGACTTAGGATTATTAATACTTTTCCCTACATTTTCATGTAATTACAGACTCAGAAAGCACAAATAAAATTTCATCAGATAGTAGAACACATCACAACAAGCATTTTTCGCGTAAGTAACTAGGGTTGAAGTATACTTTTCTGACAAAAATACACTCTAATTGAAACTTGGGAATTTGTTCAGAACTTTCACTTCACAATAATGAAGATACTTCAACAATACTTTCAACATGTTTAATTCGCTTTACATAATGTATGTCAATATTATGAAGTACTAGAAATAGCCACCAGTCATGTCTAAACTATACCAACTGAAAGGATGTATAATTTTCAATACAGCAGACAATACGTATAGTATCGTCAACTGAATTACGAGTGCTTTCACTTAAACGAAGCTGTTATTTTGTTGAAACTTCTGTTAAAACATTCAAATGACTGTTATAATTCTGAACGAAAATTAAAGTTCAGCTGGAAGTGAGAGACTCAGTATTTTTAAATGAACATGTGGAGTGGGAACCTGATTTCCTGTGCAAAAAATGTTTTCTGTAATGAGTTATATAGGTACAGAGAGTTTTGAAACAAATTTTCACCAGTGAAAATGGGATATATCATTGAGAAGACACTTGACATATTGAGTAATAGCATTAAATTAGGAGAATTGAAGAGGGAGAGTCAGCTGTATAGCTTTCATTTTTGCTCACATGTGTCCATACACCATATCTTTCCCCCTACATATGTGTAAAAGTAACAAATCTTTTTCTTTACCACGCGTTACATTCTTATTTATTTTTTCACAGAAATCCGATATCCTTCATTTTGAAGATATGTCACAAAGGATGAAATAAAGTTCTTGAGCCAATTCCACATTTCTAGCTCCGAATCCTGCCATGTTACATGAGATTTCAAACTTATCACTTCTGTTTTTCAAGCCAATGTCCATACTACAGTGTGGAACCATTTATCCGGAAACCAGTTAACCGGAAAACCAGTTATCCGGAATGATATTTCTGATAGACTGATTCCAGAATCTTTGCAGAAAAAGGTGTCATACACTGCCAGTTAAACATAGGCTTTGCTTGAAACAATTGTATAATTTGATGACAACATCTAGTATTTGAAATGAAAACATATTTAGTTGTATTTTAGATGTTTGAGTTTTATGCAGAGAATTTTTGTTCCCAAGATTAGCCTTATAGGGTATTCCCATAAGGGAATTCCATAAATTACCTTTTAAAATATGGTTAACTTTTGATCTTTCTTGCATTGATTTTTAATCCAAGTAATCTAATAATTTTAAATCAGAAATAATGTCATAACCACACATATTTCACAAAACTTATCAAATGGATGCTGCTTTAATGCACAACCAGTTAACCGGAAAAACCAGTTATCCGGAATACATCTGACCCCAAGCATTCCGGATAAATGGTTCTGTACTGTATTTGGATAATACCACACAAATGTAACTTTACATTTCTATTCTGAGTTCTAGAAACTAACTGGAAGTAATTTTCCAAATCATCGTAGATAAAAGTATTGTATATAGTGAGTTGCATCATTTTGAAATGGAATGATTGTTTGAGAGAGGTATATAAAAAAAAAAAAAAAAATTAAAAGACTTTTAAATCTGAATAAACTCAAAAAATTATTTAAGCAGCATATTTTTTCACTCAAATTTTGCACAAAAGCAGAATATACACACACACAAAAAAAAAAAAAAAAAAAAAAAAAAAAATCCAAATATTTGTATTAAAGTTATAATAGCAAAAGCACTTATTTTATTGGGGTCCTCAAATATTTTCCTTTGCACTTCTACCTTTCTCTATGCTATTGGTGTACTATTTTAAGTCAGTTTTCGCTTATGAGGATTTGAATCACACTGCACACAGCCTTTAATGGGTATCAAATATTGAATTGGTTTCAGTTAATTTACTTTGTTTTGAATAATACTTTTTGTAAATAAAAGTTACCAAGATTTATATGTATATTTTGTGTATTGACCATCCTTTTGACTTCTGTATATTAATTTTAGAGATCAAATATTTTTATGTAGTTTTTGAACCCAACTGTACAGTGAATATTACTAGAGTAATTATATTATATATTATAACATAGTATGAATGTCTATCTTTGTAACAAATATTATGATACATGTAAGCATATGTGTATGAAAGCAATGGAATATTATCGAACATAATTATACACTACAATATTACATTTCTCAAATTTTCTTGCAGAAACATCATAAATATAAACATTAACAATTTTTAAAAAGAAATCCCGGTGAACCTGGAGAATGATTTCTTAGAGAATTAGGTTCAGAAAGTCTTATTCAATTAGGTTTCATAAACAAAGGGTTTCTTTTTCTGAAGAAGACAGAAACGTTTTTTAAGCCCCTTCTTTTAGAAAAATCGTTTAACACGTATTTCACAAACAAATAGTTTCTCTCCTGAATGTATTTGTAAATGTCTTTTAAGAATAAGTCTTTCAGAAAATCATTAAAAAGTATTTAACAAATAAATCGTTTCTTTGTATGTAATTGAAGATGGATTTTAAGAGCACCACTTTGAGAAAATCATTTCAAACATATTTCATACATAAATGGTTTCTTATTCATATGTGTTCGAAGATTTTGACTAAAATAACCACTTTGAGAAAATTCTTTTAAACATATTTTATAAATAAATTATTTCTGTATTTTATGCACTTGACGATGGTTTCTAAGATTACGACTACTAGAATATCCTTTTGAACATATTTCACAAACAAACGGTCTCTCTTTTGTATGTATACTCGAATATGTGTTTTAAGAGAACTTCTTTCAGAGAATCCTTTCAAACATATTTCACAAACAAACGGTCTCTCTTTTGTATGTACTCGAAGGTGTGTTTTAAGAGAATAACTTTCAGAGAATCCTTTCAAACATATTTCACAAGAAAATGGTTTTTCTTTTGTATGTACTCGAAGGTGTGTTTTAAGAGAACTACTTTGATTAAAACCTTTAAAACAAATTTCACAAATAAACGGTTTCTCATTTGTATGTATTCAGAAATGACTTTTAAGAGAACCTTTTTCAGGAAATCCTTTCAAGCATATTTCACAAACAAATAGTTTTTCATTTCTGTGTTTACGAAGGTGGATTTTAAGGTAACTGTTTTGAGTAAATGCTTTCGAACAGACCCCACAAACAAATGGTCTCTCATTGGTATGCATTTGAAGTTGCTTTTTAAGATTTTCCTTTTCAGAAAATCCTTTTAAACATATTTCACAAATAAATGGTTTCTGATTTGTGTGCATTCGAAATGTATGTCTTTTAAGTTCTCCGATTCGAGAAAATGCTTTTGAACAGACTTCACAAACAAATAACTTCTCTTTCTATTTGTACAATGATGTAGTTTAAGATTACTACTTTCAGAAAATGCTTTCGAACATATTTCACAAATAAATGGCTTGTTATCTGTTTCAGACTGAAGCGGAGTTACTGACATTTTCTCCATAAAAATGGTGGCTCTTCAGGTAATGAAAATTTCTTTTAGGTGTGCGAAGAAAACAATTGCAATTTTTCCCGAAGAAAATAGTTTATTAATCTCCAATTACGTAAATTAATGTTCTTGATCTTTCTTTGGATCTGAAAAAAAACATTAAATTACTTCAGAATTTGCATATAAAATACCTTAAATTTATATTATTTTAAAATCCCTATTGAAGAATTTCATTTTTTAAAATTGTTAAAGAAAGAAATGGTGACTGGGTGCTAGTATTTTTTCAAGCAGATATTTTATTTATTCTTTTGATAAAAACTGAAAAAATTTGAGCACTTCATACAAAAATCTCGCATGAAAGAAAGATATCTGCGTGTCAGACTGTCTGTGACGGATAAGAAAATCTACAGTGAGAAGAGATATGAAAATTTGGCTGAGAATTTTCCAAGGCAGGTTCTAATGAACATGAGTCTCATATTTTCCACATTTTGTTAATGATTCGTCGTTTGTTAATTAAAAGATATAATAATAATAAAGCTTAATGAATATTCAAATTGTTCTAAAACTCCCAACAAGGTGGCCAGATTGTAGAATAGAAGTAGAGAGAATCCAATAGGGCGAATGAGGTTGAGAATCCTGTCCATCTTTCTAAAAGCACAATGGCTGAACCATTTGAAAAAAAGGTCAAATTATAAACATATTTTACATTTCGTACTTTTTACTTTAGAATGCCAGAACCAACATAAGGTAATACAAATTTTAACCCTTTCAAAATTTTTTTTTTTAATTTTTATTTCGCAGAGTCCCCTCCCCCCTTTTTTTTTCATAGTTTGCATTGGACTCAATTTCATAAATCGGAAAAACGAAAAATACCCACTTGGTAGGATTTTTTTCTCTACAACGACGCCTTTTCTAAAAAAAAAAAAATTGTGAATATAAATCTTAAAAAAAAAAAAAAAATTGTGACAAATTCAATTTGCTTCTGCTGGAGATAATCTTTCTTCTACGCTAAGCGTAACTAAATTTTAATGTTTTAATACAATCTTTTTACATTTTCTCTGTACATTCGATTTACATCATGTATAAAAATCCCAAAACATTCCGATGTTTAGAAGTACTTAAAATATAAATAAAATATGCAATATTTTTGCTCGGTGCTTTCATATGGTGGTTTTTGCTCACGCTTTTACAACTAAATATCCATATTTTTGCCCAACACTTATACTTAGGATTTCAAAACACTATATTTATAACTTATAAAATTTTCAAAGCATTTCGACCATAAGAACTACAGTACAACCTCGATATCTCGAATCTGTGGGGAAGAAAAAAAAATTCGAGATATAGAGGTTTCGAGATATCAAGGTTTTAAAAAAATTAAAAAATCTAATCTCACAAACTTATAATACTCTCCCCCTCCACACAGGCACTGCCCGTGCTATTCCCTCCCCCTTCCCCAGTAACAATAATGAATAAAATGTGGAGAGATGCTTTCCGCAGTTAAACATTGTATGTTTTGTTTGTTTCCTCTTTCGTGAGACGGAGTAGGAGTTTGGTCAAAGAGGTCAAAAGTCGTGCAATAGGGGATACTTGGAAGAATGTCAAACAAATGTCGTTTTAAACTTTCGCGGGAATGAGAGCGCTCTCATGTTATTTTAGGTTTACCCCCAAGGAATTTGGCGAATTACCGGATGTGATGAAGCAAGCGTGGGACTGAATCTCTCCTTTCAGCGTAGTTATTTGCCCTGTTTCGTTAGTTACGGTTTCAAAAGCCTTCCATTCTTACCCTTTTAGTTGTTTAAATCAACAAAGGGCTAAAAGAAAGTGAAATCAGCATCCAGATCAAACTGGTTCTACAGCAGAAAATAGCCAAAAGTAAAAAGTCAAACTAATTTCTGTGGAAAAAATTTTGACATATCAAGGGTTTTGGAAAATATATTTCGAGATAACTATGGAAAATACATAAGAATTTTGATGGAAATGCAAAGGAAATTTCTTTTTTCGAAATAATAAGGGTTTCGAGATAAGGAGGTTCGACTGTATTTTGTTTTTTAAATTAATCGCCAAAGTACAAAAAAAAAGGAGTGAGAAGAAAACACAGCCATTTTAAAACTAAAAATGTGCATTTTATCACAAAAATTTTTCATACAGGCTTCAAGATCATTATATTTATAATTGATAAGAATTTCCAAGAGTTTGGTCCAGCCATACTCAACCTTTTATTCCAGCGGGCTGCAAAACATATTTTTGTGACGTTAGGCATGCGGCAACGAGCTTATAAAAGGGTAAGAAAGTGAATAATTAAAAGAGTAAATTAACATAAGTAATATAACAAACTTAATAATATCAGTAGAGGTGAAAGTTTGTTGTGGAAGAAATGTTACCAATTTTTTTTTTTTTTTCAAAAATAAATTTTGTGTAGGCTTCTATTGCAAATGTTACAGAAATATATTTGTTGTTTGAAATTAATTGCGTAAATCTTTTTTAGTCCCACTTTTTTCCTTGACAACTGCTTCCTCTGAAAAAGCAGTATCAGCTATGTAATAAGCATAAAACGAAATAATACGACAATGGCAAAACTTTTAAGTTCTAAAGAAAAAAAACCTGAGACTTTCGCTAATAAATCAGTCTTTTGCTCAATTCAAAAAATTTTTTTTTCGCGCAAATTCAACTAAGTTGGAATATTGTTTGATTAATGTTCAAGATTAAGAAATATGTATACACTACTGTTGCACATTTAAAAAAAAACTTTTGACTAGGAAAACGACATTTAGGATGTTTTAACATAATTTTAAAATAATTATAAATAAAAGGACAGTTTTGGTCTGCTCATAAAAATATATAAAACATCTTAAATAATTTTTATCCACATCTCAATTAATTTTATAAATATACATTAATGATTATGTGTCTCGGTCCATGCAGGAAAGGCCGCTGGGCCATATGTGGCCCATGGGCTGGAGACAATAAACAGCAATTTTTTAAACTATTAAATGATCCAATGTGAAAAAAAATCTTCCTCTAAAGCCTTCTTTTGCCTTACCAATTTAAATATCATTAATTTTATACAAATTTTTTATACAATCTTTGAATCCACTATATTTATGACTGAAAATTTTCAAAATTTTTGAAAAACAAGAACCTTTTATAAAAATACGTATTAAATGAACAGCTGTGGAAAAAAACCGCACTAAAATTCTAAATACACTATTGTTTTGTCGAAATACTGAAAAGCCTATAATATCTACTTAAAGAGCATATATTTTACTTTTAAATGACACATTCAATTAAAAAATATATATAAATTGCAGGGTTCCTGATAAGAGGTTCATTTGAAAATATTTTCGTTTAAAACTATAAATTCTTAGAAAGTCAGGTTAAAGAAATAAAGTCATACAAATTTGAGGTTTATTTAAAGTCATAATTATGAGTCTATTCAATGCCAAGCGGGTCAGTTAACAGATAACAAATGTAGCCACTCTTAGATGTGTTTATATTTGTTCTAATAGAAAAAAGTATTGCTTAAAAACATTAAAAAACCATTGGTATAAATTCTGCCCCCCACCTAAATACCATATATACATATTTCAAATAAATTTATACGTACTTTGTTCATAATAAAATATATTTACACATTGTTATTTCAAGGAATAATTGCATATTATCAGGAAAATGTTAATCAGTTGGAAAAAAACTTCAGGCAAAATTACTTCAAAAAATAAAATTATTCAATATTATTTTATAATTGAAAACAACTATATATGATACAAAGAATGTTTTTAGTCTATGAATTAAAACTATAAGAAGAATTGAACTCTGAGAAAATTTTAAAGCCTGAATCCTAAAATTTGTAAAAATACCAATATTTATTAAACAAATTAATCCTAGTATATGCTACTATCTTCACTAGATATATGCTATTATTTCAACAAACTGTAAGGTGGTTGTAATTTCAATGTCCCGTTTTGAACAGTTTTACTGTTTTTATCATGTTTATTATTGACATATTGAAGTCCTTATAGGTGGACCTGTATATTCACTAGCATAGCGCAGGTTTTATCTCTGAGATGCTACCTTAGGGACATATTTGTGAAAAAAAAATTCAATTTTACTCTTATCACAAAATAGTAGAGGACAAGAACTCCTTCAAATTATTTTACACACTCTTCTGTTTTATGACATTATGTTTTTATGATTATAGGTGTTTAAAAGTTTTGTGCCCCAGTATGAGTACATTGGAAAAGCTTGCTAGACAGAAAGTTATGGCCTACTGATAAAAAGAAAGAAAGAAATGCATTGTTATTTATAAAATGGAGACATTAACTACAACTGAAAGAAAAAAAATATATTCTTCATTTTACATCCAGCCTGCAATGAAATAAAAAACTTTTGAATGAAATTTTCTAATCATGTATTCATTCTTATGCAATCTGATAGCTTACAATATATTTTGTAGAACATGATTTTCCATATTGATTTATACAAAATGGGTTTTTTGGGAAGGGAGGGGGGGGGGGGGAGATTTTATAGACACTGATTGCAATATAAAATAAATTTACAATTATTTTGAAAGCTAGTAAACAGATTCAATATAGGATGTAAATTCATTTCATATGTAAAACATGCAGTATCATTTTGAAAGAAACGGTTGTTTAAAATAAAAATATATCTGCTAACATTGGTTAAATCAGTGCACTTAAGGACTTCTAGAAACAACAGTTTCATACACATGACTAGTTTTATGATTATAGGACTATTGTTTATCACATCCAAGGTAAAAACAAAGACAAAAAGAATGCATTAGATGACATTTTACATAAAAAATTACATTCTACGGGAAATCATACAAATTTCTGTAAATTATAACCAGATAAAATTTAGACGTATTAAGAAATTCATTAAATTTAGAAAGATCTTTGTATAAATTCATCACCAGTTTTCAAGTTACCGAGTTTTTTTAATTTATGATGATTAAGGGTGCAATAGTGGCATTGCAGCTTCTATTTTATCGAATAGAAAACATTTGAGAAGAAATTTTTTCCCTATTGCATCCATCCAATTATTTAAAACTATCACACACAGATGATTGCCAAGGATGTTTAACGCTTTTCTTGTTTGTTTAACATTTTAAATTTAAGATATGTTGCTCTTAAGGGTTTTAAAAAACACCCTTTTTTCGATGTAATATTATTGGCAACGGATCTAATATTATGAAGATATTGGAATTTCAGATCCTTGGTTTCTGAAATTATTTTAATATTTTATGTAAAATGTGATAAAATTTATATAGGAACTTCCGTGTGCTATCAATTATTTAAAAAATATTTACTTTCAATAGAACAGAATACAACAAAATTCAGTCATGAGCAACACAATGTTTTAAATTTAAACGTTAAAAAATGAAATTCAAACCAATTTTCTGTTTTGAAATTTAAATTCGAATAATATTCGACAAACTTATTACACATATATAAATAAATAAAATTATCTGCTATAAATAAAATATGTTAATAATTCTTTAAATGACTAACTATCCGCAAAATAAAATTTGGGACACATAAAATTTCGTGCAGTTATATGATCAAATCGCAATTTGTAGAATTTTTTGTAAAACAGTGATTAAAGAAACTATCGTAGCATTAACTTATTTTAGTGATGAGTGTGGGATCAATAAAGCCTGTTTTAAAAGTTACCTGATAATACAAATAGGGCAAGAGATAAGACGCCAATGTAAGAACGAATCGTGTATTTCACTCATGATTCACTGAAAAGAATTCATTCATTCATTTGAAAAGGACGGTGTCATCCCATGTAGTTCACTAATTACTAATATTATTTAATTATTAAACTGCTGGAAAGGCAATATGATCAGTACTTTTCTTTATTTTTTTTAATCTTTGGTTATAATACTGGCAATCAGACAGCCATTAACAGAAGCAAGCTTTACCAAAGAATCTAAGCAAATTTTTGATGAGTTATTCAAATTCAAATTGTGTTAAATTTTATACCAGTGGGCATATTTAAGTGCTAAATTCGCGAATTTTAGCCCATGCTTTATATTCCTTCTTTTTATATAAAAAAAAATATTTTATTTGTTAATATTTGAAAATATTTGGTTGATTCATTATTTGTGATTGAATTCTTCCTTCGTGATTCATTCATTGTGTTGGCGTCTCTTTACTCTTGTGATAACGTAGGCGAATTGAGTGTTCTCTGATATTAACAGTAGCTAATTTTTTAAATCAATTTACTGATCCATACTCTTTACTAAAATAAATTAATGGTAAGATATGATTCTTTAGTTATTCTTCTACTGAAAATTCTACGACTTGTGATTTGATCATATGATGGCACAAAATTTTATGTGTGAAACTTTCATTTTTGCTGACATTTGATTTATAGTCATTTAAAACAGTGGCGTACCAAAGGGGGGGGGGTGGCAAGGTGGCCGGGCGCCGAGGCCAAGGGGCGCCAAATTGAGAGAGGTTTAAACCGAAACTTTTTCACATATTTTGACAACACATAAGAATTGTTGATTTTTTTCTTTTTTTTTTTTTGAGAGTGTTTTCTTTAGTAAGAATTTTGTTATATCCAAATAATGAAGAGAGAAAAAGCTTCTGTAAATGTTTCTATTCTAGGGATGACTGAACACACTTGGTATATCTGAATTAATAATTATGTACCTGAATTGAGGCGCAAACAGATTAAATAGGGGGCGCCAAATTGAGAGGAGGTTTAAACCTGAATTATTTCACATATTTTGAAAATAAATAAGAATTGTTGACCTTCTCTTTTTGTGTGTCTGTGTGAATGTTTTGAAGAAATTCGGTGAGGATGAAGGGGTGGGGTGTGGAGAGATCGATAATTGTCAATCACTGATGGAGGTTTCTAACTGTCTAGCCTCCGGTTTATAAGTCAAAGGCCTGTTTGCGACTTGGAGTGGCATTTCTGGTATCAAAAGAACACCTCTGGTCCCCACTGTCTTCGGTAGTTTAGACCGGGAGTGCTATGCATGCATCTCTAACCACTAAACCCCTCCAAATTTATTTCTTTCAAAATGAATCCCTGGCATGGATACCCACGTACCCGTACAAACGTCCCCGATAGTCGTGCTGGAAAATCTGAAGAGAATCGTAAGATGAGTTGAAAGAAAAAAATTCTTCAGAAATTGGTTCCATGAAACCAGAGATAAAAATGTCCCTTGGCGGTGGAAGTTACAACTAAAAACTGTAAGACAGTCGAAAACTAAGTGGAATGAGCAAAACCCAGTTGAAATTGAATCCATAGAACCCGAGATAAGAATGCGCTACCTGCATTAGAGGTGGAGCTTAAAACTGCAAGGAAAATCCTATTCTCAGTTGAATGAATCCATTCCCGCTGAAATCTGGCCCATAGAAACCTAGAAAAGAATGCAGCCTTAATGTTTGATAATTGTAGTAAAAGAAGTCTATCCTTTGGAAAACATACTTTTAAATGTAAATGAAGAGGAGAAACCTTTGTGGACGAACTTTTAACTCATATCACAGTATTCTTGCCACAGAACACACTAATAATGTTCGATTAAATTGATAAAATGCTTTTAAATTATGTTTTTAGAATTTTGCAACATGTAATAATTTGTCCACATGTCATAAGTTCTGATCCATCGATTTTTGGATATTAAATGGAGGGGTTGGCCGGGAAAAGATCTCTTTACGTTATTACAAACCATTTACGTCAATTTAGGGGTCCACATGGTCGTAGGTCAAATGGGCAGGCAAAATCTAATCTTTTTCGTGCGTCTTCTTGCTAATATGTTGGCAATATTTTCCAGCAGGAGGCGAAGGTATTAATTTGGGTGGAACATTTACTTTAACCCTTTATGTCCCAAATTTTGAATTCAAGAAAATTTCATCTTTTAATGTATTTTTCGTGAATTTTTGAAACTAGATTAGAAGATTTACACAATCATTTAATAAATTTTAGAAAGATTTTGCCAATTAAAATCAATTAATTAAATTTGAATGTATAGGGATTTTGTGCAATATTTATAATTCCACTCAAATCTTTTATTTAAAATCTTCTTCTTCTTTTTTATTTATTTATTTATTTTGTTTTTTTATTTTGCAGAATTAGGATATTTACAAATATACAATAGAAATAGAGAAATTTCTATTTCTCTATTTCTTACAATAGAAATAGAGAAATTTTCTGAACTTAAACTTCCCTCCCGCCCCCCAATCTTTCAACGTCAAGAAAGCTGAAAAGATGCAAAGGCAAAAGGAATCATTCTTTTAAAAATACTTTTGTTTTGTGTAACACATAATGCATTTGGAACAAGATAAAGTAGAGTATCTGTAACTCATTTTAAAATGTATTACTACAAATCGATGTATTAAATGAATTTTACACCAAGTTATTTTAATAATACTTTAATGTATCGTCGAAGCATAAAGGGTTCATTTGTTAATTAACTCTTGATTGTCAAGATCCGCAAAATTTCCGGGATCTGTGAAGTTCAAGGCTTTAACCACAAATGAAGGAGAATTGTCCAAACGTCAGCATTATCAGTCTTAAGTTACTCTCTGAATTTAGTGGTGAACATAATAAATGTTGAGCTGGGAAACAAAGTTACAAGGGGTAAAACGAATTTTAGAATATAAGAGTTAAAGTTAGGAAAAATAACTTAAAGATTTTAATTTAAATTTTTGAAATTTAATTTAAATTTTGAATTTTAATTGTTATCTTTTTCATCTATATATATACACTGCTCAAAACAATAAAATTATATTGTAATTCTTATATAAAATAACGCTATTAGAGAAATTTTTTTTTGCAGAAAATGGAAGAAGAGAGTCACAACTGCAAATTTTTCTCATTTTCAAACTTCGGACTATGCAAATTTTGAGTTTGACGTCAAAAACGGCTATTTAGCAGCAGCAAATGAAATTTGGCGTTCAACTTTCTGAAGAATAAAGCGGAAAACAATGATCAACATTCAGTAAGTGCTTTGTTTCGAAGAGTGCGATGTCTCAATGAAGTCATTTAACTGAATTAGAAGCTTGGAGAGTTGTTGGTTAGTTACAGGGGGGACAAACATAAGCCAAAGTCACTGGTGTTTCACAAAGTATGGTTTCCAGGATCTGGAACCATTTTTCGGAGACTGCAAATGCAAACCGAAGACCAGAGCAAGGTCGTAGAAGTGCAACAGCACCCAATGAAGATCGATATTTAACGCTAAGGCTGAATACAGAAGCTTGTTTTGCCATCCTTCTACAGTTTTTGTGGAAATCTTTTGATCTGTAGTTTATTCACAAAAGAATAAGGGGAATCAACAAATGGGTCAGGAGATAAGGAGCTCAACTCTACTTGAAGGAAAGGTTCCTCATTTGCAGAACATCAGTCCCTTTCCTTTTAAAGTCATTAAAGATAAAAAACACCGCATGGCCACAAGAAAAGACGCTGATACCGATAACAGTTACCGTATTTTTCGGCCTATAATCCGCAGCCCAATTTTTAGTGCTTATTAAAAAATTTCATCAGATAATCCGCATCGGCCTATAATCCGCCGGACTATACGAGGATTACTCATTGTTTTCAACACTCCAAAGTACTACTAATAAACCACCTACCTATTTATTTAGTTGCTCTATTTAAGTGATAATTGTAATAAAATAATTGAAAAAAGATAATTATAAAATAATTACAAGTTAATAATACAAATACTTTTTTTTCATTGAATCTTATATCTAAAATGTAGACTGTCTTGTGAATACAGATAATTTTATAATAATTGCTATTTTTAAATCATTTTCTGCTTTTATAATAATGTTCAGTTTAAATTCTGTAGTGTTAAATAACACATTTTCTGTTAGACATAATTTATTACATTGCATTGCAATTTTTGAAAGAGATGAGTTGAGAAACGCTTTGTTCTTCATAAAAACATGTTGCCAAAAGGCTAAAAATGATAACATAAAAATCGGAAGCCACTCCCACCATCACGTACACGTCATATGTGAACGAATCACCAGCAACTCCGCGAATGGTAAACAATCCTGTAATAGCTGTTTACATTTTTATTTTGACTGCCGGTAGAAACAGGATATCTGACATGAACTTCTGCTTATAAAAAATGTCAGCAGATAATCTGCACCGGTAGATAATCCGCACTGAAAATTTTTGAGGTTTTTTAACAGATAATCCACGTATTATAAGCCGAAAAATACGGTAGAAGGATGGTCCATTCGCAGCTTAACAGCTCGGAGATACTGAATAATGAATTCCACTCTTCTTCAACAACACCTTTGCTCGGCTCCTGGCAGCACATTTTCGACTTAAACTGTCCGAAACCGCTACACGCTGTAGATCTGTATGCTTGGAAACAAATGGTATGTGTTACGTTAACAGCAAAGCATTGTGGTGCTCGCACGGAGTGGGCAACAGAGCATGTGAACTGGAGGAGAAATGAATGGCTCAATATTCTTTTCTCTGACGAGTCCCGTTTTTCTGTTCATCCTGATAACAGACGTATTTTCATTTGGAGGGAATGTGACACTAGAAACAATCCTGCATTCGTGCATGATGGTTTATTATGGCATCTCCATTGATGGGCGCACTGACCTCCACATCATTCGAAATAGAGCTCTGTCTGGTCAGCGGTATAGGGATGGTATCTACAGACCTATTGTAGTCCCTTATGCTGCAGCAATTGGAGATGACTTCATGTTAATGGACAAAAATTGCAGGCCACATCATGATCATTTAGTGGATGATTTCCTTTTTGAGGAAGGAATCGTACGACTGGAATGGCCAATGGGTTCTCCGGACAGGATCCCAATAGAGAGCATGTTTGGGACATTCTAGGCGGACGAGTTGCTCGTCGCCTACCACCCCCACAAGCTCTCCAAGAACTAGAAAGATGTCTTCTGGAGGAGTGGGACAGAATACCCCGGTTCCTCATTAATAGCCTCATTGACTCCATGCTTAAAAGGTGTTAAACATTGCTGACCATCCGGGGAAACCATTTCCACTACTAAAAATGATTTTTTTTGAAAGAAACACCTTTTTTATTCGTTTTTTCTCATATGCACACTTTTTGTTTTGTACCCAAATGCTCAATATAATCCATTTTTTCCTGCCAAACATGTGTAATTCTTTTCTCATATAGCCTACCACGTCTGTCGATCATGTGTCAATCATCTAAACATTTTCCCAGCCGCAAGATCCATCCACAACCCCAATATCCTTTTACCATATATTCGCATATAAGTCGAGGAATTTCTGACAATTTTTGGTAAGCAAATTTGGGGGGTCGACTTATACGCGAGTCAGTTAAAAAAGCAAAAACAAAAACTTCAAATACTGCAAAATTATGCCTTTTTATGTATATGAATAAAAAATAATACATATAATATACAAATAATAATATTTTATCATTTGAAAAAAATTCAATGATTTGTTTTTGTTAACTTACTACCTTTTTGCATTGGCAAGTGAAATCTTTGGTTTGATTTTGTGCAAAATTGAAGTAAAAAATTAGGGGGTCGACTTATACACGGGTTTTTGATTTTTTCCAGAATTTGCATTCGAAAGTTAGGGGGTCGACTTATATGCGAGTATATATGGTAATTGTTTTGAGCAGTGTAGTACGTATCTCTCTATATAAATATCTGATCATTGTCATGTGACTGCGCTCATATTTATAAACCGATTTGGATGTGATGGACCATATGTTAAGGGTTTATTAAGATCTCGACCAAATTCGTTGGGCATATTGATCGCTATACTGTTTCGAAAGGTGGCCCCTCAAAAATTTCAAATTAAAATAAAAATGTGCAAAAAATTATAAATGTAAACTTAATTTATAATTATGTATTCAAACAAATACTATGCTAAATGATACACACAATAAAACAGTGATTTTACAAACATATTTAAAATATAATTAAAATCTACATTTCGTTTCCATCAGTATGTTATGCCACATACAAGTCTAAAATTTCAAAATTTTTGAAATTTTAGATCTGTATGTGGCATAACATCCCGATGAGATTATCAGAAGTGAAACGAAACGTAGATTTTAATTATATTTTTTAATGCGCTTATAAAATCACTGTTTTATCGTGTGTACCTCTTAGCATGTAGTATTTGTTTGAATACATAATTTTAAGTATAAAACCTGATGCAATTGTCCAATTTTTAATTAGCAAATTTAATTTTTGCATAATCGTTAAGTCTTGATTGAAGGATTCAAGAAATGTTTTTGGTTTCCCCTCTGTCTTAAAAAATGGTATAGCAATTTGAAATTCTTGGGTGGCTGTCGTTTTGAAACAGATTTTTTTTTTTTTTTTTTCATAATCAGGCGAATTTTAAAAGTTTTAGCAAATCTGGTTTTTTGACAATTTATTTTCAATCCTGCTACTCCCATACGCTTAAAACAATAGCGGATCCGTGAACATTCCGCTAAGATTTGAAATTTCCATGCAAATTCAGTATTGACGAAAACTAGAAATCCTCTATAATCGGGTTCCACGCTTTTTAGTTTCGTGTGTTTTTCTAAAACTAGTTGAATCCTTAAAATCAAGGAAGTGTGAAGCTGCCTTTACCTCCCAGTTCAAGCCCAAAATATTTTTTTTTCATCTTAAGGAAAAATAATGTGGTTATTATTATTTTTTTTTGGAGTGTGGGGGGGGGGGGGGGGGGTGCAATATTTCTTCCTGCCCCGGGCACCAAAAAATGTAGCTACGCCACTGATTTAAAATAATCGGCATGCAGGTAAATCGAATATTTCGCTTGCCGATACTACTATCAGGACAAATACCCTTTAATATTTTGAAATTTAAAGGTGTTAAAAAGTTAAATTTGACATAATATTTAAAACAGATGTTTTCATTTTTATGAACAAGAATTTTTTTTTTTTTTTAAGTAAACTTTACACTATAAAAACTATGTTTTGAATTATTATTTAAGAAAACTTTTCTAATTAATAAAATTTTAAATTTCATGGTTGTGAACATAATTTTCTTATTTTCTAAAACATATTTTAAAATCAAAGAGAATTTTTGAAGAATTTGGAAGAAAAAATTTTCCGTCATCTACTGCTTATTTGTAAAACAGCACTTAAGTAATACTAAGTAATATAATTTATTTAAATGATGGTAACTCGTATTAACTGTGCATTATTTGTGTCAAGTCAGGTAGGGGAGAATGGTAATGAATGGGCCAATTTTTGGTTTTTAATTTTTATAATTTTTTCTAATAATTTTTTTTTGGCTCAGAAATGGCTCTTCAGTTACTTTACTTATTTGGTTATATAAAAGAGTCATAAAAATTGGATTAGAAAATGTCTATAATGAATGATAATAGAAAATAAAAATATAGAAATTTGGCCCATTCATCCCCACCCATGATGGGCCATTGAAGGTAATGAATGGGCCACTAAATGAATTCAATGGAAAAATGTGGAATTAATCTTTTATTCACCAAATATGACAAAATGAATGGTACTTGACATGATATGATCAAAGCACACTGAAACAGTAAGTAATACACAATGCTTATCAAAATTTATGAACATCAAAGTGATATTATAAAATCGCATAATTGTAGCAGAAAAATGACAAAATAATGAGATTATAAGAAAGAACATAAAAATAATAGATAATACACATTATGATTTAACGAAATTTATATTTTTCAAAATTAATATTAAACAACATGGTTGTAACAGGGTTAGAACTGCCTATTAATTGACTATTTAGTGTAAATTTCTGGTATTATTTATTCTACCCATGAGATTCAGAATATAAATAATTATTCTAGTTTTATATCAAATGAAAAAATACTAGTAGGTGTGGTCAACAACTGGATAGTTCACCTTAATCATTTATACAATTTAACTTATGTTTCTAATAAATAACTGATATTTCTTAGGGTGAAAATGTGCAAATTATTTTTTAGACATCACTATAAACCTATTCTAACTAGACAGTAATTTAATCTAAATCCATTACAGTCAGTTATGTTTCATATTAAAGAGAAAATCAGAAAAAAGAGAAAGAAAAACCATATTTTCATGATCAGGGCAAATTCATGACCATGATATAGTGGCCCATTCAGCCCCACCTATACTTCTGGAATATATTCAGGTTTTTTTAATGCATTAAATTCAAATAACATCTAAATACATCCTAAAATTAGTTTACAGATATGCAAAGACTTGCTAATACACATATCTGCAATGAAAGAATATATACTTTTTAGCTTATTTTACTGAAAGGGGAAAAAATTTTCTTTTCAATCAGATTCTTGACCATCCTACTCTAGTGGGAAAATGGATTCTCCCAAACAATGGAAAATTTGATAAGCTGGGTAGAACAAATAGCTTCATCTATTGATGGTATCTAAAATAATTTTATGCAAATATTTTTTCATATTTTGTTAATGGCCCATTCATCCCCATGGCCCATTCATTACCACTCTGCCCTATATAGGTTATTTGTGTGAAGAAGAGCAACTAGCTACCCATTTTATTAAACTCAAAATGATATTAAAAGGTTTTGGGACCCTAAATAGCTCAAGCTTCAATTTTTGTGCGTATAGAATGAGATATGATGTTTTCATTATGAAATAAAATATTTCTTGTTTACGTTATCGCTTAAACATTCCTGTTATTGGCTAAGCCTTAATCATTAATAGACCCAATCACATGAGATTTTGTTGTTTGTATTGATAGGTTCGTGTTTACATATTTTTTATCATGATTATTTTTTAGCTAAGTTTTTAAAGACATTATTGTATAACATCTTTAATCCAGACATCTCTAATTCGAAAACTTCTGTTATCCAGACATTTCAGCACATTTACACTTTTTTATTTTCAATTAAAGATCATAGATATCATGCATATATGAATGAATTTCAGAAAAAAAAATAAAAAAAATAAAATACTAATTACCTAATTTACTAGTAGTACTTTTTTCAATTTTAAAATTGTAAGAAATTTCTGAATTACATGGTAAATTAATATAGATGTCTTTTTTTAACATCAAGTTGTAAAAATTCGGAATGAATGTTAATTCTGCTATTTTTCTTTCTCCAAAGATAAGATGGCACCACAACTTCATGAAATCGGATTGTATTATTATTATTAATTCTTTTAAATTTTGAATTTGTGACTTACTTTGGTATTTCTAGTTGATATATGTTTAATTTTTTATGACATGACCCTTAAGTATCACTAT
Organism: Maratus speciosus; assembly: GCA_963932465.1. NCBI lineage: Eukaryota > Metazoa > Arthropoda > Arachnida > Araneae > Salticidae > Maratus > Maratus speciosus. The sequence continues at coordinate 29,671,413 of OZ010794.1, forward strand.
TTTAAATATGTTAAAGTAATTATAAAGTTATTTTTCAAATTAATTGTTCGTCTTACTTAAATTTCTCACAATTTTTTTTTATAGACATAGTTTCATTTGCAGTATTTTTCATGTTATGTCTGTTATTCTTGTGATTTCTATTATTTATTGAGTATTTATAAATCAGAAATCGTAATTAAAAAGAAAATTATTTTTCTCAATTTTTGTCAATTGTCATGCTCTTTGATTTTTGTATTATAATATTTATGACATATTAGTATTATTACTTATCTAAATGCATTCTAATTTCAAAACTTCTGTAATCTGCAATTTTCTATAATCTGGAATGGCTGTAATCATAATGGTTCTGGATTAAAGAACTTATACTGAACAATGGAAATTATCAAACTTTTTACGAATAATCATAATTATTTTTTGTGAAAATATTTCAATTCAATGAATCATTCACAAAGAGTTATGTCTGTCATTGCAATGTTAACATATTGTCTGATGTTATATAAGATGGGTGAGATAAAAAATTTTTTGGCAATTACTGGCACTCAGGTAAGACAAAAGTACATAGAATTTTTTGAATATGTATTGTCCTTTAATTCTTTAACCATTGACTAAGATTCTGACATTTTTATTTTTCAGCCATGTTATGAGAATTTCGCCATAAATCCCTTCAATCACCTTGATGAGGTTGCATCACACAATTGTGGAACCTTTGTTCATTCTGTATAAAAAGAAGTAAGTCAGCATTTCAATTTTTAGAGCCATTCACTGAATCTGTCATTTCTTAAACTACATAAGTCACGGTTTCAAAATATTTTTATAAATCTATAAAAAAAATTCTACTCACAAATGTTATACATTTAAAAAAAAAATTCTGCTTACTCTATTTTTTAGATCTTTAACTTAGTATATTGATTATGAGTTAATTATTTTATGGTGTTTGAAACTGAAAAAGAAAAAAACTGTGCTTACTTATTGTCCAATCCAGCTCAGATACAACTGTGCCAAGCATTGCACCAATAATACCCATTACACCAACTTTTATTCTTTAAAAATTACATTGGTGTATTGCACTTGATGCTACGCACTTAGTAAATGTGTATTGAATTAAGGTTTTAGAATGAATGTTATATTGTTTGGCATTTCTTATATTATTAGTTACTTTTTCTTCTTCATATTATTTACTATTTATTAATTTTATCAAATTAATGCTATTTACCATTTTTAAGAATGTTATGTATTTAACCCCAAACTGCTATTAGTGGTCTCAGACCACCACTTTTTTCCATTTCCAAAGTTTAACTTGTAAGTTTCAGTTCAACTATAGATACTGGTTAAATTTTGTTTCCTTTAGACCTTAGTACTCTTGCTAGAGACTTCTGAATAGGTTAATTTAAGTATTGGGTATATGTAAAAGTAAGTTCTGCTTTTTAATAGATGGCATATGTGTTCTTATATGTATTGTGTGAGTCAGGTAATGCAGGCTTTTAAAAAGTCCCTTCATACCTTTCAAAACGTAATATATGACATTTGATTAAAGTGTAAAAAATATAGTTTTTTATTCAATTTAAAGTGGATAGTTTTGTGCCAAAGAATCGTCATTTGCAGGAAGTTTTATTAAACTTTTCGCGATTTCTGGTCATTGTTTTGCTTTCAATTTTGTAACAGTTATTTGAATGTAATAATACAATCAAAATTATAATGAGTGCTTACAATATAGTAAAATGTGGTATTTTTCAGTTAGCCATTTTCCAGTGTTATACACACACACACACACACACACACACACACATATATATATACATATATACATATATATACACATATATATACATATATATATATATATGTACACACACACGTATGTATTTATAGACATATGTACATATATATGTATGAATATCACTGGTGCCCGACTAACCGAAAAGTACCTAAAATGTTAAAATAATAAAGTAAGATAACTTAAAAAAAAAAATTTAATTATTAAAAGTCAAATAAATAATTAATAATTTATAGTTAAATACGCATAACAAATATGAGAAACAGTTTTCTTGAATTATTCAATGAAACTTGCCCCCATAAAGATACCCTAATTATTCACATCAAAATCATAAAGTCAACAAGGTTTATTTCAGGTTTAGCCAGTCTTAATAACCAAAAAGTTTGGGTACTTTTCGGTTAGCCGGGCGCCAGTGTTATATATGCATACATATATATATATATAAATGCATATACATGTATACATATATATGTAACCATTATATAATATTACAATTCATTATCTTTGTTTATGTACTTATATGTATACATATGTATGCATATATAAGACTAGCGCCCGGCTAACCGAAAAATACCAAAGTTTGATTAATACATAAAAATATTTGAAAAAAAGATTACGATGACCAGTGATATCAGCAATATCTTGAATTTTTTCAGAAATAAATTTAAACTTCCATCTTGAAAAAGCATGAGTTCAGTCATATTAATGAGAATTACATATATTAAAATATATAGGGAACGATATGAAACTAAAAAAATCTGTAATTTTGCCCCTACATCTTAACTGAAAGTTTCATTGTTTACATCTGTGATGATGTGCAGATTTGAAACATTTCTGGATTTGAAGGAATCTACTGTATAATTAAATCTCATGAAAAAGTTAAATCTTACATATTGTATATTCTGGTATGTAATCTGCTATAGCACAAAGAGCACGCATACAATTTAAGACTGTTTTTTTCCCTGTTTTATATTCTCTGTATTATGCATGCCTTTTTCTTTGTAATAAAACCATTATGAGATGTGTATCACAAAATACAATAAGAAACATATGATAGAACATAGATAACATACAATTTAAAATAAAATTTATTCATTAAATTTTTATCAAAAAAATCTATGAAACAGAATCTTATAAATCATTTGGAATTGTACTCTGATTTATTTAACTAATCATGTTCTTACAGTAATGTATTCATAGCTAATACAATATGCTAAATGGTACACACAATAAAACAGTGATTTTACAAACACATTTAAAATATAATTAAATCTATGTTTGTTTTGCTTCTGCAAATGTCATCAAGATATGATGTAACACCATATGATGGCGTTCGCAGAAGCAAAATGAAATGTAGATTTTAATTATATATTTTAAATGTATTTGTAAAATCACTATTTTACTGTGTGTACCATTACATGATATCCTGAGGACGTTCACAGAAGCAAAACGAAACGTAGATTTTAATGATATTTTAAATGTGTTTGTAAAATCACTGTTTTATTGTGTGTACCCTGTAGCATGTTGTATTTGATTTGAATGCATTATTGTAAGTATAAATTATGGTGTAAATGTCCTGTTTTTAATTAATCATGTTCTTTTTTTTCTTGCTCATTAATACAAAAAACTCAATGATGTATTTATTTCCTAATCTTTTAATCTTTCACTTTTATACTCTGCACATCCTGTAAATTCTGATACTTTTTTGTTTCAAAAGTACAAGTATTCCGTAATCTACAGTTATTAAAAATTAGTTTCAGTTAATGTATTCTGTTCAATCAGATATTTTTCTGACTCATGTTTTCAAAATTGTTTATTTAGATATCCTCTTTCATCAAACTAACATAATTACTAAAAGTGACAAAAATCCATTTAAAAGGCAAATAAATACCTTTATTTATTCAGATCGACCTGTTTCATTGCTCTGACGGAGACATTCTCAAGGTCTATAATGATTGATAATTCACATTCACTAATATCCATTTTTTAATATTGCAGTTGATTTCATTATGCATGACTTCACATGATTTTTGTTTACCAGTTTCCAATTTAAAAAAATTTTGCGGAAATATTTGTATCATTAGGGATTAAAGGGCAAAATTAGCACTAGCCACCAGCCACAGGGCCAGTAAATGAGAAAAAGTGGCTAGTGAAATTTTTTTTATCAGCGGCCACCTTCCGGAGAATAAAATTTTCTTGCATTTCATCAAAGATTCTACTTTTTTTGGCTCCAATATATTTATATTAACATATTTATTTGGGCTATTCAGTTTTAGATGAATACTTATAGAAATTTTACTGTTTAGTATTTTTAAATAAAAAAGTGGCCACTAGTTTAAAGAAAGTGACCACTTAAAAAAATAGTCCTTCTGGCCAGTGGCCGCTAATGAAATTTTCCAATTTTGACCTATATCTTGAGATCTTGAGAATGTCTCCATCAGAGCAATGAAACAGGTCGATCTGAATAAATAAAGGTATTTATTTGACTTTTAAATGGATTTTTGCCACTTTTAGTAATTATTAAGTTAGTTTGATGAAAGAGGATATCTAAATAAACAATTTTGAAAACATGAGTCAAAAAAATATTTGATTGAACAGAATACATTAACTGAAACTAATTTTTAATAACTGTAGATTACGGAATACTTGTACTTTTGAAATACTTTGTACTTGGAAATAGGGATCTTGAGAATGTTGTCATCAGAACAATGAAACAGGACGATCTGAAAAAATAAAGGTATTTGTTTGCCTTTTGAATGTATTTGTATCACTTTTAGCAATTATTAAGTTAGTTTGATGTTTCAAGTGACTTTCATATATAGTTTTATATCCTCTTTCACCTTAATAAACTGTAAAATTTTGTTACAGTATGCTTTACATGTTGGAAAGTGTTTCATAATCTACGTTGGATGCATATTTTTTCAATTCTTGTTGTGCTCTCCCTGTAATGCCACCTGTAAATTCTGATACATTTTTTTGCTTCAAAAGTACACGTATTCCGTATTCTACAATGTTTAACTATTACCATAATATTCCGATTGTAAGACCCCCACCCACCCACTTTTAAACAGTTTTGATTTTCTTTACATTCCCAAATATAAGCACCCCCTCCCTTTTCACAAACTTTTTTTGTGGAAGTCTAAGAGAGATAATTTTAAATCTGTTGACTTTTTGGTGGGTTTCCATATGTTTTTACATAATCTTAATAAAATCCCTCCTCCCCTCCCCTCTCCCTTGCATGAAAGTTCTGCTTCCCTTCTTTGCCCTTCGCCCTATGCACAAAACGTCTAACATTTTGAAAATATTAATTGTTTTGTTCTATTTGTTGCTCGATAGTAACAATAAGTGAATAACCAGTAATGCAAAATTACACTACTTTCTCTGAAAGTTCATCTTTCCCCTCTGACCCCCATTCAGCAAAGTTTATTTATTTATTTATTTTAATTTTGCAAATTTTCTTATTTTGTAGTAAGAGGATTTCATCTCGCTCATCGAAAATCTTCATCCTCTTTGAAATTTTTGCTCCGTCCTTTTGCCTCAAATGGAGAGGTGGGGAAGGCTGGCAACGAAAAAAATACAGACGTTTCGGGGGAGGATCAGAAATAATTTAGGTGGTTAATTTAAATATTTTTTACAACAAAGTTACAAATCGAGCAGAAAAAATGAAAGAACTATAAAGATTTTAAACTGCATGAGATGCAGTGTGTGTGTGCGGGGGGGAGGTGATATTCATGATACAAAGGTGGGGTGACAAGGGGAGAGAAACAGAGATTTTGGGAGGAGGGGATAATTTAAGTGATCTATTATTCTGTTGTTTGTAACTACAGTGTATTAAAGAGGTCAGAAAATAATTTTAAAATTAAATAGTTTTATTGGTTAAATTATGCATGTTTGATACTAGAAGAGGAGGTGCAAGGGGGGAAACAGTTTTTTGGGGAATGGGTGGCTTAGATTATTGATTAAATATTGTTGCATCAAATAAAATAACAAATAAAGAAATAAATTTGAAAAAACATTAAAGTTTTAAAATCTCTTTTAGGGTTTTTTGGGGGGAGATTTTAGAAGGGGGAGGGGGATTAGATATTTGTTGTACAAATCAGAAATATCCTGAAATAAGAAGATTCTCGTCCCTTTATTTGCTTTATTTACTTTTAAATTAATGATAAAGAGTTATTAATGACTTTTTATAAAAAATCTCGATTATAAGCTCCCCTCCCTAAGTTAATTTCTTTTGCTTTTGAAAAAAGGGGCTTACAACTCTACGGTACTTTCAGTTAATGTATTACATTCAGAAAATAAATTGCTGTGTTACAGAGTCACTTCTCCCTTTCTATCGTCAGGGTTTGGAGTTCAATATTTTTCTAGCACAGAGTGTCTCCTTAATGACATTCACAAAGTGGTGGTCAGTGGGACTGTTTGGGTGGGAGAAGAACGATACCCACCCCCACTCCTTTAACCCTGCATCTATTTTTATCAAGCTGTTTAAATGAACCATCAATATTAGCAAATGAAAAAAAGGCTCTTGAAAGAATTTCAAGTGACAGGATGTAAAAATGACGTTCTAATTGTTTATTTTCATAATATAAAATATCAAAAGAAGAAAACTGCTTAATCCTAATTTCCAAGCCAATTTTAATTAAAAAACCAAAAAAGGGAACCACAAGTTGTACATTACTAACTTAATCACTTATAAATGAATCAAACTAAATCTTGTAAGAAATTGTATCAGCAATAGAAAAATGTATTCTTTAAAATATACAAATAATATTTTAATGTTATATTATACATCTATGGACCCACATCCAAGGTTTCTGTCCTACTACGATTCTGATTATTTGCAGGTACATTTTTTCATTCATTTTCATTTAACTGCATTTTGTTTTTCTTTTTATTAAACACTGTGATTTAAGAAAATGTGAATGCACCATTTAAAAAATCTTTCGTCGTAGGTTATATCTTACTCATCGTAGTGTGTTTTATTTGTGTATCGAAAAAGAAATGTTGACATCAGAAGTTCTACATATAGGATTGGTGCTATGTTTACTACAACTACTTTTACAACTGCCGTTACAGATATTATTTTACTAAGTTTGTCAATCTTATTGATTCCTGTATTTTGTTCACGCCATTATCAGTATTATTACTGACTATTATTACCGTCTGTAGATCGGCTAATTTTATTTTGTTTTCTCCTATTATGGTTTTTTTAATTTGTTGTCTGTCAATGTTCACTTTGTAAATATTTTATAATACCTTATCTTCCATTTTTAAATTAAAAATATTTTAGACAAAATGTTTGAGTTACTTTTCTGTTTATAAAATTAAGCTATTTAAATAATTTAGATGGAATAAAAGTTCTTTCATTATTAGCCTAAACATGTTTGAAATAGGACATCAAGCTGATAATTTTTAACACATAAATAATTAAGCATCAATGTATGCTTAGTTCTTTTCCATTTAAAAAATATATGTATCATCAAAAGTTATTATTTTTTTGGATTAAAAAAAAAGTTTGGTATTTGGTTTAAAATTTAGGTTTTAGGTTTTTTTCAACTTTTGTATAGAATTTAAAAATTCGTAAACATTACAATAAGTGACTCTCCAGACATTGTTCACAAGTGCATTTAAAAATGCCCTTGTTAAATAAAAACGACTTATTTTGGCTGAATTGTACCATTTAAATGAACTTTTTACTTTCGTCCGTGTACAGGGCCCGACTTATGCAGGGGCATGCGGGGCAGCTGCCCCGGGCCCCCCTTTTTAGGGGCCCCCCATGTAAGTAATCAGGATTTTCATTAAAAAGTGCCAAATGATTAAAATTAGCCAAAAGTGATCAAAATTCATATATTTTCAAACATTTAGGATGGGAGTGTGGATCCCTCTGCTTCCAGTAGCCCCATCACCCATGCAAAAAACTATATCATTAGAAAACTAATGATTAAAATTTTATTACATCAACTTAGTGTTCTATTTTTTCAAAAGAAATTCTTTATTAAAGTTTTCTTCATAACGTGGTAAGTTAAAACTATTAATTATGAGCAATTTGAGGCATTCTCTTTTAGAGATCTTATAACGTACGTAGATAAGCAAAGTAAAAGTTTACAAAAAATACTCGAGTCAATCAAGCTATCATTTTTTCTACTATTACCCTACAAGTATTTTTTCTTAAAGTTGTGACCATCTTTTTGTGATACCCTGTATACAGATGTGAGCAGTATCGGTTACAAAATTCATGCATACATGCCAATATGCAATATGTATGAAGTTTCGCAGTAGCCACTTCCATATTATTCACAAAAAAATTCTGTAGACAGATAGAAGAGGGCCCCCCAGAATGATGCTTGCCCCGGGCCCCCCATATCCCAAGTCGGGCCCTGTCCGTGTAAGACAAACAAACACCATAAGACTGAAATTTTCCTTCCAACTTCTTCCAAATTTCTCTTCGATTTACAACTATTTATCATAGAATACAAAAATTTTTATTAATTTATTTTAATTCACTTCAAAAGATTTAAGACTGTATCCTCTTTTTTAAATAACTCAAATCATAAGTTTTTTTAGTGTGACATTTACTTGTAAAAAGTTTTCTTTACCAAAATGGAAGTATTTGTGTTACATATGATGTAGAATAATTTTAAATTTTTACCTTTTTTAGTACTAATAAACCCTGAGATAATAGCGTTTGTACAAATAGTCAGTATTGGCCAAATATTTAGTATATTCAGCCAAAACCTTCACTGCTTCATTGGGATGCTCTTAACAGTAACGTAACATCCTGTTAATATGCCTCCCCAGATGCGACGAAAAATCATAAAATAATCAGAGGGGTTGCTTACACACGATGAAAAGGGTCAGATTGTTGCAAAATATGCATTTTTGTATCAACTGAGTAAAGAAGAAACATTATGTACTATAATGACTATACAAAATAGAAAATAGTATAACTTTACGATTAACGGCGATTTCAGATTATAGAAAATTCTGGATTAGAAGTTTTGAAAGTAAAATGCATTTAGATAAATAATAATAATGATGTCTGTCATTAGTATGGTAATACACGATGCGGAAAAATTTTTGGATGGACATAAAATCCATTATTTTTGAGAAAACCGTAAATGTCAATAATTATTAACAAATATATTAAAGCTAACATCATATAAAGAATAGAAAAACAGATTAGAATTCAAAGTATCCACCTTTTTTTGCTGCATGCCCTTAGCTGTATTAGGGCATCACTGACTGCGGCATGAAGTATCTCATCGAGAAGATTGGTCAATTTATTAATCACGTTTTTTTTAAGACCATCCAAACTTTAATGGGAAGTAGCCAAGACCAATGCCTTCAAAATTCGCTAAATGAAAAATACATTGGGTTGATGTCGGGCGAGTTACCCGCCATTCACGGGAGAAATGAAGTCAGTGTTCTCCACCGTAAGCTATTTATTCACGTCTTGTGCACGCAATGGGTTGGTGCAGTGTCTAGCTGAAATACCCAGTTTTGTCCGGAAAAGGGTTTTTGAGGAAAAGGCTCGACGCTTTCTGCAAAATATCGTCCTGATAGTATTGTTGATTGATTTTGACACCGGGTTTCACAAAAAACAAGGGACTTTTGCCATCTGCAATCCCACCCCACTCCATCAAAGACGTTGGATAAGCGGATTTCTGAATAATTCTTCCCTCTGAATTTGCAGTGACAACATTCTGCAACACATTTCGGTCATTTTGCTTATTTAATTACTTCTCAATCGAGAATGGCGCCTCATCCGACCAAAGAACCACTCGATGCGTGCCACCACCAAGGCGCTTAAAAAATTATGTTGGTCAATGTAAAAACCTTCCTTGGAGCTTATACTGAGTTGAAAAAATTACAAAAAAATTATTACTTCCCCAGATGAGATATTGTGAAATTTTTTAACCTATGAAGGTATCGAATGGGAATTTATTACCCCTCAAACCTCCAGATTTTGGTGGCATTTGGGAAGCAGGAGCAAAATTGTTCAAGTTTCATTTAAGAAGTGTAATAAGTAATCAAAAGAACATTAGAAGAAATTTTGACAATACTAGCTGAAATCGAGGGAGTTTAGACTCACGTTCCCTTATTCCACTGCCACCAGAATTAAAAAAAAACTTGAAACTTTAGCCCCTCCTCATTTTCTGATCGGAAGACAATCACTTCAATAGCGAAACCGAAGTCAGATTAGATTAATGAAAATAGATTATTAAAATGGCAAAAGAGAAAAAAAAATAGCCAAAGCATTTGGAAACTATGGAAGCGAGATTATTTGAATAATCTTCAACACAGGGAAAAATGGGAATTTAAAAAGGATGATGTACAGAAAGGAACTTTGGTACTGATGAGACAGGAAAATTTACCTTCTACAAAGTGGTTAGATGGTAGAATAGTTTAATTTTTTAAGGGAAGGGATAGTATAGTAAGAACGGTAAATTTACGTTTGCCTGACGAATGAATTCTTAAGCGAAATGTTAGAGATGTCTGTATATTAACCTTTGGAATAATAATTTATTTCCCTTATGCGAACTCTGTAATATATTGTTTCAGTATTTAATCTAGTGTCACAGTGCAATTAGTGTTGTATGTAATTTGTGTATACAGTTGTGTCGATTTTACTAACTTGATGGGACTCATAAAATGTATTCGTAAAATTGAAAGTTCGTAAATGGGAGTGACATTAGTTCAATGGTAAGCTGTGTGATAGAGATTTTAGTATTTAACTGTGATTGAATGGAGATGCAATAACCAGTTAAAAAAAACTCCAATCTGGTAAACGAAGATGTTTTTTTATTCCATCATGAAAGCAGCAGGGAGAGGTACAAGGGGGGAGGTATAACAAGACACTTCTTAGTGCCTCTTGCACACACCGCGTCAGGGCGAAAAGTGAGTTGAATACGCAGTTACAACTTTCTTGCTTGGCGGACTACAATATCGCCAATCAACAAATATTTTTGCGCCATACACAAGAGGCCGAGGAAAACATTGGCTGGTATGGATTCGCCAAATACATAAGGTAGGCTTCTAATATATATTAATTGTGTAGGGGTGCCAGATTGTCGGTTGCTAAAATTCCTGAATTGTGAGAGGCGCAATATAATCTGTCTTTGATACAACTGCGGTTAAGTGTAAAAATAAAAATGTTTCTGGGTAAAGGCAGCGGGTGACAACTGACCGAATTCGTTAGGCGAAAAGGGCATGAGAATGTATTTTTCTAGAACAGATGTTAGATCAAAGATTAACAATGTGCATTACCACAAAAATGCAGAATTGACATACATATGAACAAAAAGGCGTGAATGTTAAAGTGTAGTGCGAAAATAATTCTAATGAATAGATTGCATATTAAGAGATTTTAAATGATGAGTTATATTCATGCCCAAATAAGAAAGTGACCGAAGTTAAAATGCTTTTGTTACTAACAGTCAGCAGTAACGTTTTTCTAAGAGGTTAAATCGTATGTGTGAGAAACTCACAAAGTAGAATTGACGACTGAATCACTGATTTTATTTTATCAAAGAGATGAGTAACTAGAATAATTTAATTTAAATGTGAAGGGCTATTAATACAATCGATTTAGTTTTTAAATGATAAATTTAATTTAGGGGCTGCACGGTTTGACTATAGTGCACTAAAATAAATAAAGTATTAAACAGAATTTTAATTGAAACTACTGGGGGGGGATGGAACGCAAACATATATAACGAGATAGTCGTTATATGCTGGTTGGGACCAGTACATCAGTTCCTAAAAACGTGTAATTCGTAAAATCGAGCGTCTACTGTATTTTATAATTTTTTTCCTTGTGTGATAATTTTTGCAAATTTATGTGTTTAATTAATATTGAAAATTGCATTTTAATTACAGGTAGAGTGTTTTCCCCGTTCTTAAAAATTTTTTTTGATAGAGGGTGGAACTGAGTGCACAATACTATAACAAGGAGCGGGACACCTCTCCCGCCACATGAGTTGAAACGTAACCACAGTGAACTAACCACTACGAGTTGCCTTACAAACCTATTTTTCTTGTAAATAAATTTAAGTTTTGATACATGCCCTACAACTTGTTATGTATGAATTTTGTACTGTATTCTTGTAATGTATGAATTTTGTACGAAAGTGATGAAACTTGAAAAATCTGATATTTAATTCAAAGTTAAAATATAGTGCAGTTTATTAAGAAAAGAGTTGTTTATTATTTTTATTTCTGTTTTTAGATTCAAAGTTAGATAATTTTTTTTAACTGAAGTTCCATGTGAAGTTTCTTGGATGAAAATGGCGACAATCTTTTCATGCTGATACTTTGAAGAAGTTTCTGTTATTATCCGAAAACAAAACTTTTTCACTTAAGGAAATGTCCTCGATTACAGAAGAAAATTCTTCCTCTAGTGAACAACACATTGTTCCTCAAAATGGTGATAAAGAAACACATCCCTCTAGTGATACAGGAGTAAAAGTTTTTATTTGTGAAGTATGTTCCAAAACAATTTCTAACAATAATCTAAGAAACCATCTCTTGACTCATACAGGTGAAAAACCCTTTGTTTGTGAAATATGTTCCAAAGGATTTTCTCGGAATAGTACCCTAAATAGACATCTCTTCACTCATACTGGAGAGAAACCCTATGTTTGTGAAAGATGTTCTAAAGCATTTTCTGATAAGGATAATTTAAGAAGACATCTCTTTACTCATACTGGAGAGAAACCCTATGTTTGTGAAAGATGTTCTAAAGCATTTTCTGATAAGGATAATCTAAGAAGACATCTCTTTACTCATACTGGAGAGAAACCCTATGTTTGTGAAGTATGTTCCAAAGGATTTGCTTTGAATAATAATCTGAGAAGCCATCTCTTGACTCATACAGGTGAGAAACCTTTTGTTTGTGATATATGTTCCAAAGGATTTTCTCAGATTAATCATCTAAGAAAGCATTATTTGTCTCATACCAAGTAGACACCTCCTGAAAATCTCTTGTATTTTTATTGTCAAATCGGAGTATGAACCCTGTATATGTCGTTGTACTTACTATTATCGCATCTCTTGTGCTTTAGCATCTAGTAATAAAATAAAAAAATTGTACCCTTTTTGTTTTAAATTCTTATAAATTCTTCTGCTGCATATTGTATTTTTGTTAATAAATTAATTACTCCAGACTTATTCCTTAGATGTCAGTAAACCTTTATGTAAAGCCTTTTTGGTAGTTATTTTTCATTTTCTTATCGCATTTTAAAGTGATTGTACTGGAAAATTAAAAATTAATGTACCCTGAAAAAATAGATTGTACTTCAATGTTTTATGCAATAGTAAAAAGCTTTCTTGAACTAACACTTGAAAAGAAAATGAGAAGTGTGCTAAAAATATTTTTTTGTGTCAAAAAAAGAAAAATCTTGTTCATTTGTTAAATTTTCTTAAAAATTTTCCCAACGATTTAGATGAAATATATCTCATTATCATGGATTCTTTGAACCCATCATGAGCTAAGCATTTTACTTTAAACGTATAAATATTTAATTCAATATTTATTCGGCATGTTAACTCGATTCATAAATAACGGTTGTATTGGCTAATCAGTCGTGCATTTTTTTTCTAACACCTAGTTTTTTTACTTCTTGTTTGTGTCCTATATCATCTAGTACAGAAATATTTGCAGAACAGCAATATTGTTTCCTATCATCATCATGTATTATAGTACGATCAAATCTTATGTGTTTGAAAATTTTATCTAAAAAATATCTCTGATGATCTGGACTAAATTTTGTATCATGCCATTTTGTGGTACGACAAGACCATTGGAATAAGTCACATGGTTGAGAAAATTCGATGAATGGTTCATTTTGGTGTCACAATGGGCCATAGCATTTTAAAGGGAACGAAGGTTCAAACAGTTATTAAATTCTTGAATAATTGGCAGCAAATAAAGTCACAAAGCTGGCAGCATTTCGCCAGATTAGGCTGGGAAATAGACTTTCAATATTACCAATGCCAAAATGAATGCTTGGCGTCAAATGAAATAATATCACTGAATTTAGCCCCGATATATTATTGTTAAGCCACTGATAATGTATTGTTTTGTCGAGTTGAACTCAAATCTAATTTTGACCGAGCTATGCTCCGTCTTTCCTGCTGTTATGTTATAACACTAGCAAAAGTTTGTGTATGTGTGTATGCAAATTATATCTAAAAAATAACTTTAATAATTTTGGTAAATTTTGTAGCCTACCCTTTTGGAGTATGAGAAGACCCAAATGTTCCAGAAAGCTTGATGAGTAGGTTATCTGCGAGTTAATGAAAATAAAAGGTTGAAATATTAAGTTGTTGAACCTTTTTTTGAAAGCTGCTTATTATAATATTGTAAGGAGCAGCCGTAAGTATACCCTGATAAAAAGAAGGGATGGGAAGAATGAATGTTTGTTTTTATGCTTTAATGAACTGAAAGTAAGATTTGCATGACGGAATTGTAACTTATTCATTCTTCATTTTCTCCAAATGTGATTTTTTGTGTGTTTTTAATTATTTCTGTGCATAATGTATTGTAATTTCTTTAGGCTGTTATTTTTTTTGTAATGTTAGAGGTTTTTGAAAGTGAATGGTGTTTTATACGAAAGTTAAAATGTATATATTGGTTAGCATTTGTTTTTTATTAGCTTTATTGCAGGTTTATGGACACTGTTTCTGCAGAAAAACGTATTTTAAGGAACTCAGGCAAATGATTATTATTTGGGGAATAACAGGGTAACCAATCAAAAGAGAAAAGATGAGTTTTAAGCATTATTTGTTTAAAACACACATACAAGATAAGTTTTGTCAATGTTAGTTTGTCAAAAAGGGCATAGATTAGTCCAAAAAAATTATTAAAGAAAATGCAATACACAAAATAATTAACTTATAATGAATATAAAATGATTTGATTGATTTTAAAAGTTGATCTGTGTCGGTGTTTTGCTCGCTTGTCACAAACTTCTTTAAGCGCAAGAGAAACAGTTTCATTTAGTAATTGAAATAAGTGTATAATCAAGGGTTTTAGATATCTTTTTCTTTTCGAAGAAATTCCTTCACAAGCAAGGTCAGTGTGATATTTTTAATTGTAAGGTGGCAACACTTATTATGTTTCGTGGATTGGGAACACCTTGATGTTGTTGACAGGGTGTGAACATCTATCGTTCACTATGTACTTCATAGTGATTAATCCTGTCGCTACGCATCCTGCAATTTCCACGGGCAAAGCAAATGTAGCAAAATTTGCACATGTCAACCACGTTTGTTATTGTGTTGATTTCTACATTATGTTATAAGTACATTATCACATTAGAAGAGTTTGCAAAATTTGTAGTGTTTGTCCTGGGTAAACATTTAATTTTATTATTTAACGAGTTTGTAAGATAAAGGTGTTAAGTGACACAATCAGCATTTTCAGAAAATCAACCGATAAATCGCATAATTACAATTTTTTTAGTGTCAAAAGCCTCTTTTATCAATTAAAATCTCTTTGAGTATGGTTTTTTTTCATAATTCTTTAGTTAAGTAATTTAACAGATGGTAGAAGATTATTGATTATCTACCATCATATGATTAACTCTTTTCTTTCTTTCTTTCTTTCTTTTTTTTTTTTTTTTTTTTTTTTTTTGTCATACACCGCTTTTATTATCTGAGCTCTTTAGTTATTAGCAGTCTATAAAAATAATTAGGCTGTATTAATATCCTATATTAGAGGCAAATAATTTGATTTGTGATGACACTGATATTTAGACACAGTGGATATTTCTCTTACCATATACATACAGCGATATTACCCATACAAAACAGCGATTTAGTATACATCTATTAAATACATAACATCAAATTGATGGCTTTTAGCAATAAATGATATTAACGATGGTAGTTTTATTTCCAGCGCTTTATTATGTGCACCAGAATGAAAATAATATATTACGTCTACATATATATATATATATGCTATATCATTTTATATAGTTATACATAAAAAAATGCTTCTGCCATTAATATGCCATTCTGCCTTTAATATGACAACTATATAATATATACTTAAAAGGAAAATAATAATAATAATAAGGGTTACTGTAATTAATACTTATGGAACAGCGGGTATGACCTGGACCAAATAATACGTAAGTATCAAAAATAGTTTTTTTTTTCTTTAACCACTCATAAAGCATTCAACATTTATAAAAATCGTGTCTAATTTCAGGACTGGAAATCCTGTTGGTCCAAAAAACTTTTTACAATACATTAATTCGGCATGACTCTAATTATTGAAAATTTACTGGTTTGATTTACACTTGATAAGAAAGCAAGAATTGCTGAATTTATTTAAAAAATTATATTTGCTCTATTTCTTTTTTTCAGATATGACGTCAGGAAAGGGAAAAAATTTTAAACTGGGCATTCAGAATCTTTAAATTGTTTTCTCAAATTACAATTTACTTAAAATTAAGTTACTAATTGATAAAACCAGATTTTAAAGAAAATATATTACTCTTTATTTTTTATTTACATTTTATTTTCTACCGTTAAGGGTTTTAAAATATTTTGCTGCTGTCACAGCCAGTTGGCATATTTTATTGATGCGTGGTTTAGTACATAATTAACTCTGTTGTTGTTGTAACCATAAAGAATATTTGGTGATTTATCACCTGTGGCTAAGTCAAAAATCCCTTAAAATTCATTTATTATATTACAATAAAGTTTCTTAAAGTATTATAATCATTGGAAGCAGACTTGTGCACATATTGTGTATAATTTTGGACTATCAAGAAGTGGGTAAAAAATCTATTATAAAATCCTACCTTGACATATTTCAAGTAAGTTAAATAAAATAGTGTAAAAAGACAACACAAATTCACAGTTTAATGACAATACAGCCCACACTTATTAAAAAATACAAATAAATTATACAAAAGTAACCAGTAGATTTAATAAGAAAAAGACATTGAATTAACTATATATCTTATGGAAGAGATGTTCAGGTGAATTGCATTTTTTAATATTTTTCATTCCGTAACGGCATTTCCAAAACAACCATTTGGGAATTGTACCATTCCAATCAAGGGGAAAATACCAGTTTTAGAAATGATGGCCTATTACAAATTTTGCAATAGTTACAGTAGAACCCCGCTAATCCGAACTAATTGGGACCGGTACCTGTTCGGATTACAAAAAATCAGAATATCCGAAATTTCGATAAAAACAGAAAAGCAAAAGATGCGTGCTAAAAAATGCAAGTTATAAGTAGTGAATAATATAATAAACATCCTCTAATCCGGCATCCTAAGGTCCGACATACTCTATAATCTGGCAGAAAGTTGTAGTCGTAAAAAAGCAGGAATACACGGTATAGGCAGTGGATATATGCTGACGTCATGAACGTTCCTATCTAAGGTATACGCTAATGCTTTATTTGGCAAACAAAAGGTAATCGGAGCTTCTTAAAAAAATCCAGAACGTCAATGGCGTATACCCCGTATATCCTCCACTACATCCCTGTCTGGCGAGACTTTCGGGAAAAAACAGTATTCCTTGTGTTTCCTGATATTCCTGTATTTCAGGTATTATTATATCCTGATTTCCAGTAATTCCTGATGTTTATAATAATACAATGGAATTTCAGAATGAGGAATTACGTAACAACCCTTTACAAACGGTTCAAAATTTCGAATTGATAAATAGCCTGCACATCGACGAGAAGGGAAGAAAAAAACATTTTTGTAAATAATTTACGAAATCAAATTGTTAAAAGTAAAAATAATTTTTCATCATCTGAATTAAATACTTTCTGCATTTTAAAAAAGAATTTTATAGTGACTGGCCAACAAACTGATATTCCAGATTTTTTTTTTAAGACTGCTTCTAAGAGTAGGCCTACAGTGCACGTTTTCATTTTGTATTCGTGTACATGTGTTGTACTTTTACATTATTGAGTATTTTTTTTATTCTATTCAAGCTGTTTAAAGAATAAAAAAATGCTTTGCTGGCATTTTTTGTTTAATTCTAACTTCTATACGTTTTTTCCGACATTCATCCTGTAATCCAGAAAATTTCGTAAGTTAATCTTTTCCGTTAATCTGTTCAAGTATAATTTTCTAAAATAAAATTGGTTCGGATTAGCGGGGTTCTACTGTATATTTATGTTAAGCACCAACTAGTATAAATTTAAAAAATTGGATTTTAAGAACAGAAATATAAAAGTTTCTTAAATTTTGCAAAAAAAAAAAAAAAAAAAAGTAAACTATCACTACAACGATATCCGATACAACAATAATATTTCGTGGTCCCGGTGAATTTGCATGAATGTTAACCTCCCCACAATATTGCGATATTTTCTAGAGCAATAAACCCCTGTAAAACAATTTTTCTTTTTAAATTTCAACATTAATTTCTCCCTTTATAACGATATTTTGATTTTCAAGTACTGAAAAAAAAAAATCTTATCTTTTGCAAATTTTTTCCGTCTATTCTGACAGCAGAAGAATTACTGTTGATTTTCAACTTATCACATTAATGTAAGAATGGCTATTGTTCAAATCTCAAAACAGGTGGAGACTACCTAAAGCCTTTCTAGGAAGTGGATGGAGGAAATCAGATGGGGATAGTTGCGCTCCGCACGGTATAATTACTTTTTCCTGCATTTTCTTCCCCAAAGGTCAAGATGGGTAGATTAGGAGGAGATTAAAGGAAGATAGTCTGAATAGGTTTGACTGCGGAGTTAGTAAAGCATCCATTTTGATGCAAAACTACATCTTTTTTGTCTCGAATTATACTCTTTATCTAAAATCTTAGAAACTTTTGAAATTTCTCTTAAATTTAAAAATCTATTTTTATCCACTAAAGATTTCACAATCTTCAAACTGCTTACCTAAAGACTTTGCCAAGAACTCTGATAAAAAATTTGCATATTTAAAAATAAAACATAAAATTCAAGAGCGCGGCCTTTGTTTTTCTCTCTTGAGTTTAATAACATTAAATGCTGCATTTAACTGATGAATATTTTTTTAGATAATTTTTATCGACAGAAATAACTGCCTTTTGTAATGCCTGTATTTTATACTTATATTTTGTCCTTTATAGTTCAAAGGACAAAACAACTTTCAAGCTATTAAAAACATCACATATTATTTTTTTCATTCAAAAAATTCCTTATAATAGAAAGGAAAAAAAATTATACAAATATAAGGAATTTCTTGAATGAAAAAATTATGAGTCATTTTTTAATAACTTGAATAATATATGGAAAACATAGGAAAAATTGATTATTGAAAATGTTATTCTTGAATTGAAACTATTAAAGGTATAATTAAAAGATGAATAAAATATTCAAGCTACTTTTTTTTTCTTGAGTCCAAAGTATGGAGTAACTAGCTCAGTGTTGCCTGGATGTAAGCCAAAGAAATTTTTAGTACTTCTCGAGTTATTATAGTTCATGTATAATAAAGTAGGTTTGTTTAAATTATCTTTACAAGAGCTACTTATTATTAACAACGTCACGACAGTTGTTGCGTATAGTACGGGACATTTAGAATGCGTACAATCTTTAAAATTTCTTTCAATAATTTTGAATATTGAAATCCGCAGAATTTATGCATTTAAGATAAGCGAAGATTTATTTCCATTTCAAGTTATTGATGATAAAAGATTAAAAATTGTTCTTTTATAAGGCTTTAAAACGTGGAATAAAAATAAGACTTCGGCTTAGTGACATATTCTATATTTTTGATTAAATAAGAAGTGAATTGCAATCCTGATTTCTTATACAAAAACTGTCTGTCGTCATACAATAAAAGTACATAAGCACGCAGTTTATACGATTGACTGTATAATAAAAATCATTCTTTTTTTTTTTTTTGTGAAAACAAAGTTCATTATTGTTTAATCGAATCAGCACCACCCCCTAATCGAATTAGATTCTGCTTTACAAACATGATATTATACTTTGATTAAATCTTGTTTTAAAATAATTTTTATTAAATTTTACATTTTACATGCTTGATAATCCCAATGTCTCTGACATATTTGCAAACAAACGAAACAAAAAAAAGACGAAAATTTCAGTTCATTTCAATCAGGTATTAAAGAAATAATATTAAATAATTAAACTAATCCACTCAATTTATTCAGTTTTTGTGCAACATATTATACAAAATTAATACATTTTTTCAGAGAAAGGGAGGAATAGTCTCTTTCTACAGGCAAAATCCTGGATTATGATTATGTGCTCGGTAGAGGTCTGCACGGACCTGGGCTTGACCCGAGGCCCGGCAATACGAGGGCAAACTTTTAAACTGGCCGTGCCGGGCAATACGAGGGCAAACTTTTAAACTGGCCGTGCCGGTCCGGGCCGACAAAAAATTAAGCAGCCCGTTATGAAAATTTAAACGAAGCCAATGAAATAACAAATATATACATTCTGAGCGAGCCGATGCGTGTTTCACAACATTAATACAGAAATATAAAAAGTACAGAGATCGGTATCGGACAGTTACATTGTATCTGAGTCCAGGCTTAATATTTTCAGCACTGTAAGCCTGACTTCGGCCGTTCCAGGATCAGGCTTACATTTTTTCTCTACACTGTAAAAAAAAAATCTGTAAAGTTACTAAAATTTTTCTAGGGAACTGGGATTCCTAGAACTTTTTATGTAACCGCGACAACAAAAATTCCTGTAACAGAGCTGTTACATTTACTTGTATTCATGCTGTATCGATTGATGCAATCTATAAACAAATTTGCTAATCGCGCTACTTTTACATCTTGTGATATCACATTAAAATTCTCCGGAAGAATCTAGTTTTAAATGTATCGTTTTAATATTTGACGCAATTTTCACTATTAAATGCGTTTCGCATGTAATACTATATTTAATTAAAAGATTTTTTTTCTTTTAAAATTTATGTGTACATATATTATTGAATTTAAAAGTTTTTATGAACATTATTATTTGAACTTTTTAAATATTGACTTAAAATTCACTATTAAAAGTTTTTCAAGAGTAACAATTTAATTTCTTTAGGCATTTTATTTATGACGATATTTAATATTTGGGTATTTCAAATATGATGTAATCGCCACCATTAAATGCGTTTCGCTTTTAATTTTCTTTCTATTTTTAATAGCCAAGTCTAAATGCATTTTTAATTGAAAGGAAATAGTATTTGCCTTTTTCTAAATATGAAAAAAATATCTATTTAAATGATGAAAATTTAATAAAAAATTGAGAAAAGAAAACCCCCAAACAATCAGACAAATTAAAAAAATAAGTGCAATCTGCACACCGCAAGCTAATGAAGTATACCTTTAGAAAAAAGTATTAAATTCCTATGCATAGTTTTTGTTTCCATATTTTTTTTAAAATCTGTTTGATCTGTTTTGACCAAATTTAAGATTAAATAGTTCTTAAAATAATTCTTCGATTTAAAAACTGTCTGTTTCAGCGTGTTTACAATAATTTCTCCCACACTACCCATTTTCATATTTTTGTATGCAGTAGTTTTCTTAAAATTAGCGAAGAAAGGCCTCCGGTTGCATAAAACTCATTTATGGAAGCAGCGGTGACAGCTTCAGTTATTTATTTATTTATTTGAATAGAGAGATAAAAATTCCAATTAGTCAATTACGGACTCCTACTTAGCGCCTTATAAAACGACAATGCCTAATGAGACATCAAGATAATCATTAAAAGATGAAAGTTTTTGCCGCGGCATTGACATATTTGTCGGCCATCGGAGAAACTAAACTATAAATCAGAGCTTCCTAAAAAGACAGGAAGTTTCTGCCATTCGTAAGAAGAATGATCAACTATTACTAATATCGCTTTAACTAACAGCTTTTAAACTTCCCGATGGGGTGTTTCCTCTGCCTTTGTGGAAAATCTTCTAAATTACACTTTTTGTAAAAGTTATCAGCTTGTAAAGGAAAATGTATGATCAAGTTCAGATCTCAAACACTATAAAACTTCTATTATGCTGGCTATTATACGAATAAGACTATAATGGTTATTTAAAGACTATAATGGCCAATATGAGACTCAAGATCTATTGAAGCACTGTAACTAAAAGTCGGTGTTGTTTAAGCTACTGTTCTTTATTCTTATTTGAAGGGTTGCCATGCATTTTTGTGTAATTTCCGAAAAGTAAAAAATCAAAAAAGAACATTCTCATACTCAAACCCATAGGTAAGAGTCGTGAATTTTTGCTCCAAATACTTATAGCTACTAAAATATCATGGAATTTCGCCGTACATTTGAAGGACTGAATGGAGCCAAATACTTTATTCATGAAAACCATTTACATAAGTTAAAATGTAACAGAAAGTACTCAAAGTACTTTTTATGCAATTATGAAAATTGTAAAACAGCAGTTACCGTGAATGAATCCTATGAATGTATACAGAAACGTGGCGACCATCTTCATGAACCAGAGTCTGCAAAAATTGCTTCTAAAATGTGCATTGACCAGATGAAGAGTAGAGCTATAGCAGAGCCAACAGTTCCACTTCTTCAAATTTACAGGTAAGATTTCATATCTAAAGCTCTTTCTATATTTTTACCAAACCTACCTTGAAGCTTTTAAAATTCACGAAACTTAGATTTCAATTAAAAATACATATAATGTATATTGCTTAACTACATTAAACAATGGTAAAAGTTTGCGTGCAGTTTAACATTTTGTAATTAAAAGCTTTTATCATACATACAATGCATATTAGCAGCATCTCTTGAAATAAAATTTCATAATTTTTTCTCATTTATCTATACTAGTAGATCGACCCAGTCTTCCCGGGTAGAACATAGGTGAAAACCATTTTTTAATTTAAAATTGAAAACTGTAATACATATTTCAAATGTAATATGCTTTTTAAACTGTCAATTAACGCCAAAAAAGTATTTTTATATGAAAATTATTAATTATGTAATAAAATAAAGCTTTGAAAATTATCAAAAGGGATGTTTTTGTTTTAGACGCATGCCAAGAGTTATTAGCCGAAGTTTTTGCTAATTAAGGCAGCAATTTTAATTGTGATCATTTTAGTGCTTTAAGCGCGTAGTTCAATTACATGCTTGATAAATTTGTATTTTATTTGTATAATTTTAATTGTTTAGAGAGGAAGTTTTAATTTTGCTATGATGAGAAACAAATGTTGAACTCTACACTGTTTTAAGAGCCTACTTCAATCAAATGTACAGTCGATTTGGAAAGACCCGTTCGCTAATGCTAATCCTATGGAAAACATTTATAAAGATATCTCGTTTGAATTTAAATATTTTAATTTTTTTTTTTTTTTTTTTTTTTTTTTTTTTTTTTTTTTTTTTTGCATTGAATAGCTAAGATCGATCTGTACAAAGACCGTTGTTTACTTTTTCGATTTTCTTTACAGGTATTTTTAATGAGGACACTTCCATTTTCGAAACCGGTTTCGAAAGTAAAAGCATCGTTATAAAAAAAAATCTGCAATCAAAATCGAAAAAGTAAAAATCGGCCTGCACACAGATCGATCTCAGTTATCCAATACAAAAAAAATTATTTAAAAGTATTGAAATGCGATCGAGATATCTTTATAATTTTTTTCCATAGGATTAGCATTAGCGAACGCGTCCTTTCATTTGACTGAAGTAGGCTCTTAAGGCTGTTCTTAACTGCTCCGCTGAACAAGCGCAAAACTTTCTGACACATTTACAAATTCATTTTTTAACGGAAAGATATAAAATTGGAAAGTCTGGCCATGGAAGCGATTTGGAATTGAATTGTTTATTCCATTTTTTGATCCATCCATTACCCGTTGAGTTATAAGCGATATCGATCACGTGACAAACCCGTTTTTCGATCGCTCATGAGTGTTTGTTTTTTTAACTTTCACACGGAAATTCGGTTCAAAGGTCCACTTTGACATTATTTCTGAAATATCTATTGCGTTTGCAAAAAAATGGAAAAAACAGCTCGATGACATAGTTTCTGAACAACAACACCCGCTAGTTTCATGCACTTCCGAACAAAAATAAATTAAAACTTATGTCAGGAAGTTGCCCTTTTGGATTTGAGAACAGCCTTAAGGGCAAACGGATTAATATTTCGCAATAGAGATGAATTTAAAATAATTCACGCTTGAAAACTCTTTTTAAAACTGCAGCCAATCAGTAATCTGAGATACAGTTTTCAAACAAATTACATTTCAAAGTGGTTTTTTTTTTTCTATTTGGCAGTATAAAAATTTAAATTGTTTGCTTATATGTTAAATTTCTGTTTTTTAAATATTATTCTTTTATTTATTTATTAATGCAGTTTTAATTTTGCTATGGGAAATTAGCCGAAACAATATTTATAGATTTATGTGCAAAGTATTTATTGTTATCTCGTAATGGAGATACGCGATAGAGATTTAGAGGCTACTTCAGTCAAATGAAAAGACGCATTTGCCAATGCTAATCCTATGGGAGAAATTTATAAAGATATCTCAGTCGCATTTCAATATTTTTAAATGATTTCTTTTGCAATGAATAGTTGAGATCAATCTGTATGCAGGCCGTTTTTTTACTTTTTCGATTTTGATTGCAGATATTTTTTATGCGGATGCTTTTACTTTCGAAACCGGTTCCGAAAATGAAAGTATCTTAATAAGAAATACCTGTAAACAAAATCGAAAAAGTAAACAACGGCCTTCGTACAGATCGATCTCAACTATTCAATGCAAAAAGAAAAAAAAAAATCATTTAAAAATATTGAAATGCGACTGAGATATCTTTATAAATTTCTTCCATAGGATTAGCACTGGCGAATGGGTATTTTCGTTTGACTGAAGTAGCCTCTTAAGAAAAAACCTTGAAAATTATAAAGCCTTAATAAATGAGTCAATTGAGATACAATTTTTAATCAAATTGCATTCCAAAGTAGATTTCTTTTCCTACACGATGGTGTAAAAATTGAAAATGTACGATGTTTAGAAGTTTAAAAAATCGCAATAGCGAAAATTGTAAAACCGAAATTTTGTTGGAAAGTGTTGCGATTCGCAAAATGACGTGAGCATTACGATACAGATATGTTTGTCCTTTATAATATAGATACTATTTATAAATGTTTAAGGATAATTATTATTCTAATTTTATCATTGATAAAATTCTTATTTCTATTAAATTTAGCTGTACAATACATAGTAAATTTTTGTGCATGTAACATTAGAGATTGAATGAATGTTTTTTTTTTTTTTTTTTTTTGTGTGTGTGTGTATTAAATTGTATTTTCCTATCTCAGTACTATTATTACTGCTCTCTGTGTCCAAATGTGAATTGCACATATTATTTTAGGAATACTATTCTTTTTCTTTATGGGATATCATCCAGTCTTTTAAATAATGCTATTATATGGAAACCAACAATCACAATCCTTAAATTATTCTTGCAAAAATCTTGTTGTAGGAGGTTTCTTTTGTGTTATTTTCATTTCATATAAATATGAAATTTTAAGCATTTTCGGGGAGGATAAAAAAAAAAGTATCTTAAACATTATAATAACTTATTTTCTTAAATATAATTTATATGTTTAATATGTTACCTATAATATTTACATTGAAATGTTTCATAAAAAATCGTTACATTGAATTGTTTCGAAGATTTCATTTGTTATGCATATGATTAATATATATCACAATTACATTGAAATCTTAATAAAACTAAAATAGTTAAAGATTACTATAGTACGATTTTCAGAAATATTAAAAACTTCAAAATAACATTTTATAAAGAATTTCATATAAAACTATTAGTTTATCGTCAAATAAAATTAGCTGAATATTTCCATCTATACTCTTTTTCGAGATTTAAGTGAAACGTGCCGGATAAAATATCGCAAATTTTGTTTCAAACACTGAACTGTTTACATAGTATTATTTAAAATAAGTTCGTGAATTTTTTCTTCATCATTTTTGAAAAGCGACTTGTGCAATTTCATTATACTATTTATTTTTTAAATGAAATATTTTTATTTTTACAAATATGCTATTATTGTTATTATTTTAAACTTCAACACAAATAAAGGTTTATAGCTCTCTTCAAATTTGTTTTACTAGTATAATTATGTACTACCGAGGGTTATTAAATTGGACCGTATCACATCTTTGTGTATAACTCTAATATAAGTCCAACTGTTTATGTTATTCGTGTCGGATAACACATATTTTTGACTAAGATATTGAGAAGTTTTTTAGAGTAAATTATGGTCCCGTCTCTTTGTGCTTACTCTGTCCGATTGAATTTAGTCTCGCACGGATCGAATTAGACACGACCCGAACTCGCAAATTCCGCTTGAAGTCAACCCACAACCAGTGACGTAAAATACCCGGGTAAATATCCATTTTGGGTCCAACTTTTACTTTCGAAACTGGCTCTGAAAGTAAAAGCATCCTAATTTTTTTTAAAAACCTGCAAACATAATTAAAAAAGTAATAAACGTACTTTTTATGAGATCGATCTCACGTATTGAATGCAAAAAATATAATTTAAAAGCATTGAAATGAAAC
Source organism: Maratus speciosus (assembly GCA_963932465.1). Taxonomy (NCBI): domain Eukaryota; kingdom Metazoa; phylum Arthropoda; class Arachnida; order Araneae; family Salticidae; genus Maratus; species Maratus speciosus. Next base: position 29,697,712 of record OZ010794.1, read on the forward strand.
GAGGTAACTTAAAAGATTTCTTTCACATAATTAACGTTAGCGAGCGAATGTTTTTGAAAGAGCAAAGTGGCCTCAAAAGTTGATTCTCAAATTCCCTGATTAACAACGCAAAACTATCTGGCCTATTCTCTAACGCATTTTTCACTGTAAAGGCAAAAAAAAAAAAAAAAAAAAAAAAAAATGACCGGCCTGAATATTGAAGCGATTTGGAATCGAATAGCATTTTCCATTTTTTATGCATATAAATTATTTATACAGTTATAAGCGATTCTTGTCACATGACGTCAGGTTTTTCTCCTTTCCCGTGCTATCGTGTCCGGAAATTGGATTTTAAAATGCCAACTATGACAGTATTTTCTGAAAGATCTTTTGCTATTACCAAAAAAGGAAAAACGCTATTCGATGACATAGTTTCTGTATAACACCTCCTGCCAATTTAATGTATTTCTGAATAAAAAGGAATTCAAAAAGAAGCTCCTTTAGATTTCAGAACAGCGCCTTAATAAATTAAATAGACATATTTTCAAAAATCTATTTTTTATTATACAGACTCAAAAGTTTTGATTTTTTCTAAGCCTCTTTTCTTCCTTTATTCTGAACTGCATAAATTTCTTTCATAAATCTTTATTTGAATGTTGAAAAGTGTAAGAGACTAAGTAATCATTGATGCTCCTAATATTTTCTGTCTTGCCAGTAATTTAATGAAAATTGTAAAATTTTCCCATAAATATGTATGCAGTATTCTTTAACCCTTTTTTCTACGCAAGTAATATTAAAGTACCATTAATATAACTCGTTATAAAATTCATTTAATACATGGATTAGTTGTAATACAGTTTAGAATGAGTTATAGGTACATTACTTTATATTGTCCCAAAAGCATTATTGATAACAGTAACACAAAACAAAAATATTTTTAAAAGAATTTATTTTGCCTTTGGATCTTTTTTCAGCTTTCTTGGCGTTTGGGGGGGGGGGGGAGTTCAATTCGGAAATATTTCTATTGCAAGAACATTATATTTGTACATTTCCTAATTCTACAAATTATGCAGAAAAATATTTAAAGTAAAAGATTTGAGTAGGGTTAAAAATAGTGCACAAAATCCCTACAAACTCAAATTTAATTAATCCTGCTTAATCCTTCAAAATTTTTTAAAATTATTATGTAAATCCTCTAATGTAGTTTAAAAAATTCACGAAAAATGCTTTAGAAGATAAAATTTCCATGAATTCATAATTCAGAACATAAAGGGTTAATATAGAATCTTAATTCCATGTTATGAAAAACAGAATTTTTTTGTGGAAATTTAGTCGGGCTGGACCGGAGCTATTTTTGCTCGGATCGAGTCAATCTTCACTAATTTTTGCACTTGTCAGTCCAGGACAGACTTTTAATTTTTACATCAGACCGGTCCAAGATAGCTGTCGTTTGGGCCGGGCCCGGGCCTGGACATTCTCGCCCGTGTAGACCTCTAGAAGGATTTATTTTTAAGAATTTTTTTTTTAATGAGAAATAAGGAAGTGAGGAATGAATTCTTTTTTCAATGCTTTAATATTGAAATACGCATACTATCTTTTCATTCTTACAGTAAATTGTAGCTTAGCTGCAAACCTGATTTTTAATATCAAAATTTAAAATTAATATTAAAAATTTTTTAGCCTCAGTAAGCAATACACTATTACAGAAATTAATAAAGTAAATTCATTTTACAAAGTATGAGTAGTACGCAAATTTTCCAATTGTCGCTGTGTATTTTTTTGCCATGTGCTATAGTGTTTTTTTTTTAACGGCACAGACTTTTATTTCAATATTACTGCCTTTTATATAAAGTAAATCTTACATTTCTGTACTTTGAATTCAAATTGATGTGAATTGATGTACGCATCTTGATTGCCGTCGAAATATTGTATTCATTTTTCAAAAGTTTCAATAACTTATTTTACTCTAATAGGCAAGAAATATCGAAAAAATTTTACGGTCACGACGTATGCAATCATCTGCCGGAATTTGATACAATCAAGTCTGCATTGTTCAGATTGCGGCAATCTATACTGCCCAAACTCCCAGCGTCCATCGACAGCATAGTACTACCTGAACAATGGAGACAAACAATTGATGGAAGAGATTTTCTAATTGCGGATGATGGTATTGGGTGTGATAGAATTATTGTAAGTATTATATATATATATATATATATATATATATATATATATATATCTTTTAAAGCTAAGAATAATATGTTTGTAAAGATTTTAATAGCACTATTTACCTATATAATTTAGCCGCGTCGTAATGCTGTCTAATGTTAACACTATTAATTAATACCAATAGATAATTGCAGGGTTGCATCAAACGTGATGTAAATGATGCCACGGCACAAGGTGCCAAATTGAAAAGATGCTTTATTAATGATGCCAATTATACGGATCACTTTCAATCATTGGAAAAATATTGAAATATTTTCTCACCAGGTTACTATTGAGAGTTTCCGAGCACTAGTTTGATTTCCTGTGAAAGTACGCACTAAAATTTCGCAGATTAATCCAAATTTCATTAATTTGTTGTTATATACTACAGTGTTACTTCAAAAGATTGATGACAGGAATCTGACTAACTTTTTCTTGAATGGCTATTTTTTTTATTATTTATTTTATTTTATTTTATTTTATTTATTTATTTATTTTTAGTTTATTTATTTATTTTTTATAGAAATAAGAATATGCATTCCTAGAAATGCTTACATTTTAAAAAGATAAGTTTTGAATTTTACTAAAAAAATAAAATAAAATAAAATGAAAATAAATTTCGCCTAAAAGTAAGATAAAAATCAAATCTTCAAAAAAATTTGTCCTTTTTTTCTCTCTCTTGAAAATATTAATAAAAACAAAAAAGAATGTCAGCTTAAAATGTTTTGATAAAAAAATAATAATAATAAAATAAAAACTACGCTTTTATAATAAAAAAGCGCGCATTTAATTTTTTAAGATATTAAATAGATTATTTAAAATTAAATTAAAAGAAATTATTATGGGAACAGAATGAACAAGATTTTAAACCATCATATGTGATTTACATTTTAATGAAATTTTATTGATTTTTAAATATCTTACCACATTTTTTTCTATTATTATTATTTTGTAGATATTTGGGACAAGGGAAAATATGAATATTCTGTCAAGCAGCCAGAACGTAGCCATGGATGGTACATTTAAAATACAACCAACGTATTTTACTCAATTATATACCATTCATGGTAAATACAGAAATACATTTTTCCCTTCAATGTTTGCACTCCTTCCAAGCAAGAGCCAGCGTCATTATCAAAAGATGTTTAATCTAATAAAAGAAGCAGCTGAAAGAGATGCTGAAACCACTTTAAACTTTCAGATCGCATTGTGCGATTTCGAAATCGCAGCAATAAATGCCATCCATACGGTATTCCCTAACGTGATGGTCAGAGGATGCTATTTTCACTTCATACAATCTATAATCAGAAAGGTAAAATTTTATTATTTTTCCCATATTTATTAAAATTATTAAAAATTATATTTAAAATTATTTTTCGTAAAATGTCGCTCAATTTTAATATTTCATGTTATTGCATGTTCTGAGAGATTTACCTCTCTCACTTTCTGTAAAAGTATATGTATATATACATATATACGCTAACAAAACTGGAGGATACAATTATTACAAACAACACAGCGAAGTATGGAAAGATAAATGCTAGGCATAACTAGAGGAGACAGAAAGAAAATTACTCAGATAAGAAAACAAACGAAAGTTTTTTATATCACCGAGAGAATTATGGCTAAAACGGAAATGGGTTAAGCAAGTCACAAGAAGACAACACAATACCCTCCAGTGGTATCACAGAGATGTAAAACTACCAAGAAGACGACCTCAAGTAAGATGGGGAGACGAAATCAGAAAAGTGGCCGGTGTTAATTGGATGATTATGTAGACCTACATTCAGTAGTAGATTGAAAACGTTTGACGTTGATAATGATAATATAGTATAACTGTGTTATTTAATTATGGTTGATTTAATTGGTCTAATGATTAATAATTACAGTTTTATTATATATATATATATATGATAATAACTTTTTCAAATCAAATATTTAATAAAATTAATATTAATTCTGTAATTAATGATAAAAACTGTTATTTTCCTATTAATAATCTTCAAATGTCAAAAAAAAAAATCATACCTCTAAATATCCGAATACAATAAGTAAACAAATAATAGATATATATAGTAATATAGATATAGTAAACAAATAATAGATCAAATGGAAGGATGTAGCTGGAAGCTTATATACCATTTCACTTTTTCAAGGGTACATGAAATACCAATATAAGCAAAAGTATAGTCGATTTCTTTAATAGAATCAACCATTAAGCTAAAAATTAGATTCATAATATATACACAGAGAGAGAGAGAGATTTTAATTCAGTTTATTAATAAGGTTTAAAAAAATATCTTTATACATTATTTATTTATTTTCTTTAGGTGCAGGCATTAGGTCTTAAAGTTCTTTATGAAACTGAAGAAGAGTTCAGAAAATGGATAAGAAGGGCAGCGGTTCTGCCATTAGTGCCTCCCAATCTAGTCGAGGATGCTTTTGTATTGTTTGCAGAAGATGCATCCCAACACCCGAAAACAATGGATTTTCACAATTACATTGTAGATACATATTTAAAAGAGGACTATTTTTTCGGAGAAAAGAGCATGTTCCCTATGTAAGTAAAATATTATTACATATGTTCAAATTATTTTTGTAGTTTGAACTGTAGGCTGTTAATTATAATATACAGTAAAATTTGCCCAAATCTGAACGTGGATAAAGCAGAAATATGTCAAGTTTGAACTAATTTCATGATTCTTGCAGAGTAAATAGACAGTACATTGTTATGTCTTTTTTTTTTAATAACATAAAACGGAATTTGACACGAAAACGGAAGGCAATAATGAAAGGACACTCGTATAATGCGCAAATGTGCCGATTTCGAAAAAAAATATATCAGTCCTTTTCTCGTAATCCCGCTTTGAAAAAGTTTTGTTGTACATTAAAAAGCTACTGTATATATATTTTTAATTTAATTTTTATGAAGATTGAGCATTAGGCTAAAAATTAATTTTTATTTTGGTATGAAAGAACTTGGATCATTTAAGATCCAAGAAAATCCATTACCATACACACCAGCTCTTATACAGTGGTGGATAAGGATTATGCATAATTATGTAGGTTATTATTTAAGATCTTTTGACGCCTCTAATAAAACAACATATTTCCATGCACATAAAACTTGTGTAAACTATAACCATAAGTAAAATGTCGAGAGAGGATATAAATGTCGGAGTGTTTGTAGCTATGCGGTATAAAAAAAAAAAAAAAAAAAAAAAAAAAAAAAAAAAAAAAAGGGAATTTAATAATTTAAGTAGACCAATACAGTTTCTGATTATTTTTATGATTTATTCTTTAATTTAAATATATATATATCCATTGCAATTTTCTAGGTGCAATAAAAAATAATTTCCATTTTTATAACACAAATAATTTCATGTTTTAATCAGGCATGAGAGTGTTCCGACCCAAATGACCGATTATTACCACTAAATTTTAATAGCATTCTTTGCTTTATTAAATCTGAGAAATTCTGTCATTAAATGATGCTTGAAATACTATTAAAATTTAGTGGTAGTAATCGATCATGTCGGAGCGCTCTCATCCCTGTTTAATAATTACATGTAATTTTGCATTTTCCTTAATATAATGCATTTTTAAATTATTAAGGTTTTTTGAAATTATGTCATCCCATTACCAATTTGGCTATGAGAAGGGTCTACAGGGTTATTGCACCATCATTGCATTTTATCATATTATCCTTAATTTAAAAAAGCGGTTTTAAATAAACCGGAACTGGAACCGGAAGTTTATATTAGATGCTATTTTAGGTTTTAAGAGGTTCCAGATCAAATTATAAATATACTGCTGAATAATGAAAAAATATTTAAAATGGTATATTTCATACAATTAGCACTTATAAAATTTATTAGAATTTGGATAGTTTTTCTATACTTGATTTTTGCTTTGCAAAGAGGTAATAGTCCTGTACACAATTATTAAGTATTCTATGTATGTATATATACATACAAGGTGGCCATAATTAAGCTGACAGTACTCAGAGTGTTCTGTAGCACGATCTAATTGAGAGAATGATGCCAAATTTTGCAAAAAGATTAAACAAAGCGGGGGACAAAGGATTGCAAGAAAATAATAGTTCCAAAAGTCACCGCTAGGGAATATGTGGCGCTGTGTAACAGAAAAGAGAGTTTCAAAAAATGCAAAACCAATACTAAAATCGTTAAATGTGCTAAATGAAAGGTAATTTTATTTTAATATTGATTCTACATTTTTTTTAACTTTATTTTCTGTTACAACACCACATATTTCCCTGGTGGTGACTTTTGAAACTATTTTTTTTTTTTCACGGAATCCTTCGTCCCCTATCTTGTTTAATCTTTTTACAAAATTTGGCGTCATTCTGTCAATTAGATCGCGCTACAGAACAGTCAGAGTACTGTCAATTTAATTATGGCCACCTTGTATATATTAAAAAAGTGAAAAAAATAAAGAAAAATGTTGTATGACTTCAGAGTAGAACTGAGCTTATAGAGAATATCTGTTGAATTATGAAAATGTGATGCACAATTGAATGCCCATTTCCTTCTAGGCAAGATTTTACGCTTTCAATTTTTTTAAAATTAATTGCATGACAGGCTTAATTTTGATAAGATTATTACGGTAATATTGTAACCCTTTAATATACTCATCTATATTATAAATTGAAAAAAAAAAAAAAAAAAACATGTCCGTGAATTATGCTGACATATCGACGGCGGCAACGATCTGAGCAGTTTATTTCGCCTTTTTCGCAAATTGTTTTACTTTTAACCACCATAAATTTTACATAGTAGATTAGGGGGGGGGGATTTAATTTCAAATTAAATTTGTCTGAAAACCGCATCTTAATTTGCAAATTTTTAGATGATTTTAAAAATAAATTTTAATCACGAAATTTTTTTTATTTATCTGTATCACATGCAACCCGATAATGGAAGCTTAGCCGAATTTTACTTTATACAATATTAAGAGTGCATTTGTTTCCGATTAAAATTCTATAACGGGAAAATTTTCATTAAAAAGTTATTTATGATATATTTTAATTAATGAGTTGTAAACTAATATTTCAATAGACTGCTGTGCATCATGTTTTCAGTCAGCTCATAAAGTAGTAGCAGTAAAAACAATTCTTGGTACAATCAAAAAATTAGCAAAAGTACATCATTTATATGCATATATATATATATATATATATATATATATATATACAGAAATTTTATACCTTGAGTTATTATAATTATAATTCTCAATATATTTTCAGTGTTTTGTGGAACCACTTTGATAATACACAGGAACGGACCACAAATAATGTTGAAGCGTGGCACAGTAAAATGAACAGAAAAGCAAAACAGCACCATCTGAATATATTTTCATTGATTATGCTCTTAAAACAAGAGCAAAATGAAAATGAAGCCATGATGAGTATGATGGATGTCGGTCACAATTATGGAAGAAGAGCAAAAAAATATCTGCTTATTAATGAAAAATTATCGAATTTGAAGCAACGGCTTATTAATGGTGAAATGTCACTCCTAAATTATATGGACGCCGTGAGCTATCTTATACATTTAAAATAAATGTTGTTTCAATCTTTAAATTGTTGTTAAATTATTTATTTTAACTTTCAAACATGCATATTGTATTGTCATTGTAATAAAAAATGTCGTACAATTTGGACGAAAACAATCATTGAAATCAGACGTACGTAATATAAAACAAGAATTTTGCTTAGGATTTTAATTATTCAGACATTATCTAATTTAATTAGAATGACCTTACTGACATAATGTTTTACTTCTTTTTGTTAAAATCAACTTTTTACGCTATATGTCTTAGAATATTTTAATATTTCGTTTTAACTAGCTTTCTCCCGCAACATTTGAGATTCAAAGTCAAGAGGGTATTGTTTAAAGAATTTTTTTTTAATACATAAGTAGGAATTTAGTTTAAATTTTATAATTCTTCTTCTTTTAAAAAACCAATTGTATATAAATAATTATAAATTTTAAAAGAAAACAAAATTGTATAATTTGCCCATCAATTTTGTGAAAGTGAAATTATAGTCATATACTTATCTGTTATAGCTTTTCATTTGCATTTGTTAATTTATTTATGCTTATAACTATTAACATTCCACATGTTAAATTCGTAGATTCAAGTCTGCATTTATACAGAATTTACTATTTTTAGGAATGTTAGAAATTAGAAATAAAACTTATTTTAAATATTGCCATAACTTTTGCTGCTTTTCGTGTTAAATAAGTTGATAAGTAGCATAATAACAAGAAGTATATTTCTGTAACATAAAATTCCCCAATAAGAATCATGTTTCGACAAATAAAAATGACATCATATTAAAAGAAATATTTTAATGCCATTCATAAAGCTGTAATATTATTGGAAGACTGGAAAGGCTGTTCTCAAATCCAAAAAGAGTTCCTTTTTGTTCGGAAATGCTTGAAATTGGCAGTTTCTTTTATTAATCTAATATATAATCGAATTATGTTTTCCATTTTCGGATAAAAACAGAAAATCTTTCACAAATTACTATGTTTGTGTTTGGAATCAACATTCAACACGCAATACCGCGGGAAAGGAGAAAATCTATCCAATAATAATATAATAGATAATATTTCTTTATCAAAAGATGATAAACACATTCGATTCCGAACCACTTCAATAAAAGGCATGCAAGTGCCATGAATTTTCCGATTAAAAATGAACCCCCGAATGTGTCAGAAAGTTTCTCATCGTTGGTCTTTGAGAATTAAAGCTGTTCTCAAAACCATAGAAGCTACTTCCATTTTTTATTCATTTTTGTTCGGAAACGCATGTTGTTGTACCAAGAACTATGCAATCCAAAGACGCTTTCCGTTTTTTTTTTTTGGTAAACACAAAAGATTTGTCAAAAAATACTGTCAAAATTGGCCTTTTGAACCAAATTTCCGTACGCGACACCACGAGAAGCGCGAAATACCAGTCGTCGCATGACCACAATTATAACTCGATAAGTAATTTAAATATCAAAATATTTAAAAACTCATTTCGACTACAAATCGCTTCAGTTGTCTGAATTATCCGCAACCACACACGTATGTGTGAAAATTTACTTCTCAGTTAAATACAACATTTAATGATATGAAACTCAGGGAAGAGAAAGCACCAGGTAACATGTAAAAAAAACAGTTACATCTGAAAACGCACTTCCAGCAATTATTTTTCATAGAAAGTACTCTAGCCAAATTATTTTCTGTGTCCTTGTAAATGAACGCTAAATTCTATGCATGCCATATTAAATATCTTGTAGCACAAATTAGTGATATATATAAATTTCAATGTGTTTAAAATGGTGTAACAATTAGTGATTCAACGTTTTTAATGGTGTATTTTAATATATTACTAATGATCCCCCCCCCCCCACCTCCCATAGATCATAATGTGTAGCAATTCTTTTGAGTGTCCCTGTAAACGAACCGTAGCTGATACACACTTCATTTTCTAAACCGAGCAGGCCATAGTACACTTAAATATAGTGCGTCTCAAAAGTATATGGACAGGTGATTTTTTGAAATAACAGTTCAAAAAATAAAGCCATAATCACGAAAAAAAATAATAAGCATATGGAATTATAATACAAGTTTATGACAACAAAGAAATGCAGTATAGGTTTTACAGAATTTTTGTAAAAAAATAAAAATCAAAATAGGCTGTCTCAAAAATATATGGACTTTTCGAGTTTTTTGCATTTAAATTCGAATTTTGGACCCGTTCCTTTGAAAACCGTATCAAGTAAGCTTCAAACTAGTGTTTGGAGAACGTGTGATTGTAAAGAGAACCAATTGTGCTCTACATTTTGCTTTAATTCCTGAATAGTAGAAAATTGATGACCATGAGCATATACATCTCGTGCAAGTACTCCCCAAAAGTTTTTAATTGGATTTAGGTTTGGGCTGATAGCTGGTCAGTGCATAATAGTTACTTGATCCTGCGTAAACCAAGCTGTTGTTGAATGACAGATGTGAATCGACGCATTGTCCTTTTGGAATTTTCAGTTATCCTTTCCAAAAATGTCTCCAAATGCAAGTAGATTGCTTTTAAGGACATTTTAATAATCCTCAGAGAACTGTTGACCATTAAGAGAAGCAATATCCGTTGTTCCATTGAAACAAATCGCGCCCCACACCCTGAGAGAATCCCCTCCTTGCTGTTAACTAATAAACTCCCGAGATTCTCGTCGCAGATCATGCCGATGGTATGACCAGCCATCAGGGCCATCCAAATTGGTTTTGTTTTCATCACTGAAGAAACACTTAAGGGTGTTCTCAAATCCAAAAGGGCAACTTTCTGACATAAGTTTTAATTTATTTTTGTTCGAAAATGCATGAAACTAGCTAGTGTTGTTATTCAAAAACTTTGTCATCGAGCTGTTTTTTCCATTTTTTTGCAAACGCAATAGATCTTTTAGAAAAAAAGTGTCAAAGTAGGCGTTTTGAACAGAATTTCCGCGGGAAGGAAGAAAAAGCACTCAAGAGCGAGCGGAAAACGGGTTTATCACGTGATCCAAAACGCTTCTAACTCAATAGGTAATGGATTGATTAAAAAATGGAAAAAACAGTTCAATTCCAAATCGCTTCCATGGCCAGGCTTTCCAATTTGATATCTTTCCGCTAAAAAATGAATTTGTAAATGTGTAAAAACGTTTTGCGCTTGTTGAGCAGAGCAGTTAAGAACAGCCTTAACAATTCATCTTCCCATGGCTTGTGTTTTTTAGTTCAAAGAATGCGTGCATTTTTATGGTGCACTTTCCGAATAAATTCCGCGCACATTCTGTGATATTTATGAATTTTGATTGCCTGTATGCAACGGTGAACAGTAGATCTCGTAATAGGAAAAGCTAAAGTCTTCGAAATTTCGCGAACAAACATCTTTTGGGTTGAAACTGCTCAAAAAATCTCTCTGCCTTGCGGTAGAGTTGCTTTTTTTGGTCGACCTGAACGTTGTTTTACAATCGCATTGTCACTTTTTGATAGAATTTCATAAATTTCCGATTTGTTACTCTTTATTTGTTTAGAAATATCAGAAATTTTAACATTTGAGTCTTTAAACGCCAAATTTCAGCTATATCAGCAGCAGAGAATTGAACTTTTGCGAAGCATTTTCCCTCTATTCGATAATTGAAGAATGAGCAGTGATTTTGTATTTTGCAGTGGGTACTTCACATGTACAGAACGCAGAAAATGCAATTTTTTTTTACACGTTGGAAATAAAAGCAATTCTCTTCATTGTCCATATATTTTTGGGACATCTTATTTTGAATTTAATTTTTTTACAAAAATTCTGTAAAACCTATACTGTATTTCGTTGTTGTAACAAACATACATTATGATTCTATATGCTTGATATTTTTTTCGTGATTATGGCTTCATATTTTGAGCTGCTATTTCAAAAAATCGCTTGTCCATATACTTATGAGACGCACTATAACATATATCAATTTCATAGCAGTTGGACTATATTTACGTGAATTGGAACACGGACAGACGAATATAGAGACAAACCAAATTCATAAACACTTTCAACCATGGTCCGATTAACTTTTGAAGCTATGGGAAGCACAGTGTCATATTTCAATTTCCTTTCTTTCGAGAACTGTTTTCTACATTCGGCATACTTGGAAACTGAACAATGCTACAAATATTGCTTCAAAGAGTGGCTTAGTTGAGTCCACATATATTTCTTCAAACAACATTTTTATAATGTCCTCCTATATATATACACACAAAAGTTAGATACAATCAAGAAAAATTTGCAAAAAGGATTCTGTATAAGCATAAAAATGTAAGTTGGATCAAAAGGTTCTATGTGCACAACAGAAAATATCAATCTTTCGAAATACATTTTTTCAGTTCTGGCAATAGTTTAAATTATTAATATTTTATGTTGTACATACAAGCCAAATTGAATAATTTTCAAATTCAATATGTAAAATAAACATACGTCTAAAATAATGGACAAACTGAAGAACCGTGATCATGTGGTTGAAACTGATCGCTTACATGAAAAATTAACTTAATGTGAAAAGGTATTTTTACGAAACAAAAAACATATACAAACGAGTTACTAATTTGACAGAAAAAATAGATAAAATTTTGGAATCGAATTAATTCAATATAAAATTTGGGTTCCCCCTGTTTTCTCAATTTTGGACCCTTCAAAACTTTGTAAGGGAAGCACAGGCTTCTCGTGCCTATTTAATAATCAAATTTCAACTAAGTTGGAAAACGTTAAAAACCCGCATGCAGTGTTGAATTGGTTGAATTCAGGCGGTGGTCCGGGAGAAATTTTCACCCCGGAACTCTATAACCCCCCCTCCCCGGAGCCACAGAAATCCCTCCCGGAGAAAATTGTCTGAATTCAGCACTGCCCGCATGTGAATTTTATTGAAATCATCCAAGGGTTTAAAAAATATCTAGTCTGTGTGTGTAGGAGGGGGTGTAATCTGGGAGGATTCTGGCATAAAATAATAAAAAAAAACTTTAAATTATTCAAAACATGATAAGAAAACATGTAAAATATTATAGATAAAAAAAAAGGAAAACAATCCCTAGAACAAGAATAACAATTTCTTTAAGAACACTCTCTTGATTTTTGAACCAAATTCTCTCTCTCTGTCTCTTTTTTTCTTTCTTTTTTTTTTTTTTTTTTTTTTTTGGGGGGGGGGGGGTGTTACTGATGGGTGAAAAAAAAAAGCCAAGCTATTGTTGCATTAACACTTCGCACACCTACTAGCAGAGATTTTTAAAAAATGGCAAGTTACTCTCCACAAAGAAGAGCAAAAGGTTAAATAAAACTAAAATTTTGTATTGCACTATACTGTTTCTCTCTATTCTAAAAAAAAGTAACTACCGCTGTCACCGCCGCCGGTTTTGAATTTTTTGTGACAGGAGGTCTTTCTTCGTTAATATTAAGAAAAATAATGCATACAAAAATATGAAAATCAGTAGTATGATACAGAAATGTTTGATAAACACGCTGAGGCAGACAGTTTTCAAATCGAAGAATTATTTTAAGAGATATTTAATGCTAAAGTTGGACAAAATTGTTCCACTAAAAAAGTTTTATAGGAGCAAAAACTATTCATTGGAATTTAATCATTTTTAGATCATTTTATACGTTTGAAGTTCCCAGTGTGCAGACTGTTTTTCTTTTTTTAATTTGACTAATTTTTTGAGGTTTTATTTCTATTTTAAATTCAAATTTTCAGCATTTCTAGAGATATTTTTTACAGATTTTAGAAAGTGATATTAATTTAAACTGTTGCCAACTGTATAAACAGTGGAAACAATGTTTGCTTCAGAAAAAAAATATTTATACTTGTAAATAAATTAAAAATTTATTTACACGTGACTATTATAAACAGAAAAAAACATTTGGAATTAGAATTAAATAATTATGTACAAAAAGCAGGAACTTATTAAAAATTACGTCATAAAAACTATAATTACACGTGAATTTTAAGAGAGAAAGGAATTTGTAAAATAATAAATTTATTAACATGCGTTAGAAGTCTTAAATAGGAGAAATTACGTCATATTTACGTCACATTACAGTTATTACATAAAATGAATACAAAATAATATTGCAAAAAGGTTTAAATTCAGAAATTGCGCTAGACATTTGATATTTTGAGCGGATACTTTTCAACTATTTTTGTTAGGGAAGCGCAATATTTCATTTCTAACACAAGCATTTTCACGTGAATATTAAAAAGAGAAAGAATAGTTTGGTCAATATTACGTCAGATTAAAAACGATTAATTTAAAAAGTCTTATTTAAAAGAACTTTCTTTTCGCTTTGTTAAAAAATACCGGGATACAAAGACTCTGTTTACTTAATTCCTTTTATATTAGCTTATTTCGAAATGTTGTTACACGTGTCTACGTCTAAGACGAAAACAGCGATTGACATATGTATTTTTGGTACTACTTAGTTATCCCGTCGACCAAAAATCTATCATTCGCCAAACTATAAGATTAAATGCCAATAATGGTTGATCGTAAATGTCACATTAACTTGACTTTAAGCAAGTTACACGTGTCTACGTCATCAAGTTATTTTTATTTCGACGTTTTATTTGTATTTTTATTAATGTTGCACTAATTTATTTGTTCTTTCGTTATTTAAAATAAAAATTATGTCAATTTATATAATTGGCGAGTGCTTTGGCGATTTATATAATTTGGAGAAATTGGTCGATGGGTTCATCAAGTAGTACCGCAGCGGATTTGGCCTTAAAATTCTCCATTCAAAGAGAAATGAATAGAAATACGTTTATAGGGAGATCGCCACTGTTTTTTAAATTATAATTCAATCTTCCGAAATCTTTTTAAAGCCGATCAAGTTAGCGTACTTTTAGAGTCTGCGGTGTCTGAACGGGGGTTGACGAGCGTAGCTCGTAGGGGGCCGAGCTCCCTAGTATTGAAAATATTAGTATAATGAAAATTTCATAAAAAGGGGTTTTAAGATTTGTTTGTTTAAACGATTAAAGAAAAAATGTGAAACTTATATATTTTTTAAGCAATAAAAGTATTTTAAATTATCATTTGGCAATAATTAGTCGTTAGCCCAGTTTAATAAAGAAATATTTATTAAAAATATTGACTTTGATAAAGTAATTAATGTTTTATCTAAATTCGCTGAGTAATGACGGAAAAAATAATAGCTAAAGAATAAGCATTATGAATGCGGAGTATTTTATTATTATTATTATTATAAAGGAAAATAATCTTGCTATTTAAATTTCACACATTTATAAAAGTAAATTGGTAACATATTTTTGCAGATTTAGATAGCTTATTTTAAACAAAGGTGTGAAACTTACAATGAAATAAGAAAATGTGTTCCCTTTTTTTTACAGGGTTTAAGACTACAAAACTGAAAAAAAGAATTTTTTTTTGTATTAATACCAGCTATTAATTATTCTCTATTTGCTGGGGGGATGGGAGAGAATTAACATCAACGATTCTAATGAATAACAAATACAGTATAATAATCTAAAAATTTTGAAATTATTTTTATATTTTATTTATTAATTTATTTTTTTATTTGGGAGAAGGGTAAGTCATTTATTTATTTAACATTTAACACAACTTAACATTTGAAAGAAACAAGAAAAGAGAAAAATATTTTAAATGTTTTAAGTTTTGTGGGTAAGGAAAATTTTACGCGGATACTTATTGTCATTACTAAGAAGCCAATGGTCAAAAAAGAAAAAAAATTTCATGATTTTAAACTCTGTGCAGGGGAGTGGAGGATTAGATGACATTAAAATTTTTAAAGCTACCCCCCTCCCACCTTAAAAAATGAAAAGTATTCATATATATATATATATATAAAATAAATAAATAAAAAGTGGCTTTTATTTTAAATAGAAAACAAATACTGCTGATGGGAATTAAAATCTCAGTTATATACTGCGTTGATTAACTTTGATGTTGAAAAATATTTATGTATAACTGAAAAACAATGATAGATGTTAAAACTTAATAATCTTATTCATAAATATGTATCGTAAGAAATTCTTAAATTTAAAAATTGTTATTTTAGGGGTTAAAAATCATTGATATTATACATTTTGAAACCTTCACGAAGGCATAAAATTGATTAAAAAAAAATGTAACTGCATTTTAAGAACGCACAAGCTACGTAAATATTCCTTATTATTGTTTTATTCGCGTCTTTCCTCTCGCGTGCAGTCATTCTGTATTTATGCTTCCACTTAGGCAACAAAATGGATTCCCGTATGCATCAATAGCAGGCCAGTACAAAGAAGAAAATATTTCTTTCTCATCTGAGCCCCGACTGACCGTTTGGAGGTGGGGAGAATTCTATTGTGTAGTTGACCCGTGCCACATATTGCGAAGCCATTATGTTATGTGGTAAACAAAATATTCCATTACAAGGTCACGGAGATGATGGGTACCTGATGGACGAGGATGGCTCAGGTTCAATAGCAAATGAAGGAAACTTTCCTTCATTATTGAGGTTTCGCATTGACGCAGGTGACACTGTTTTGAAAAATCACATAAATAACGCTCCTCGTAACGCTACTTTTATCAGTAAAACTACTCAAAACGAATTAATATACATTTGCGGAGAGCTCATATTACAGAAAATACTGAACTCTGTGAAAGAAAGTCGGTTCTTTAGTATCTTAGCTGACGAAACGACCGATGTTGGTACTATCGAGCAGATGAGTCTTAGCATCCGATATTGGGATATAACAACGAAGAAAATCAGGGAAGATTTTGTAGGTTTTGTAGAAGCTAGAGGCTTAAGTGGTGAGTTCCTTGCAGACCTAATTGAAGAAAATTTAAAGAAATTAGGATTAAAAATTGAAAATATGGCTGGAAAATTCAAAGGGGTGCAGGCACGCATAAAAGAAAAGCAGGCACTTGCTATTTACATGCATTGCGCGTCTCACAAACTAAATCTTGTCATTTCTAAAGCCTGTTCATTATGCAGTATTAGAAACGCTGTTGGTGTCATGAAAGAAGTTATCAATGCAATTAGGGAATCCGCTAAAAGAATGAATTGGATGCGAGAGGAAACACAAGAGCATCATCCTCAGGAAATGCGATTGAAGCTTTCAAAACTTTGTGAAACGCCATGATTGATGTGGATTGAACGCCATGATGCAATTTTACAATTCTTGCAAGTTTTCGATGCCATTGTGTGCTTTTTAGAATTATTAGATGCCGAAGAATCGTCCTGCAAATCCGCATCCTTAATAGCATCAGTTCTGCGATTTGATTTCCTTATTGCAGTGCATATCATTTCATCCATCTTAAGTTTAACTATTTCTTTATCTCGCAATTTGCAAAGCCCTTCATTAGATTTGAAGCAATGCTATGATATGGTAAAGCATGTTGTCGATACCTTAAATGATTATCGAAATTCATCATCAACCCAGGTAGCACAGCAATATCGGCCAATATCGGGAACAGCGATTTCGCAATATCGGCCAATATCGGCATACCGATATTGCATGGCAAACTTTTTTTCCAATATTGGCACCCAATACCGACCGATATCGGGACCCAATACCGGCAGATATCGGCGAACGCCGGACCGGCCGATATCGGGACCCAATACCGGCCGATATCGGGACCCAATACCGGCCAATATCGGCACCCAATACCGGCCGATATCGGCGGACGCCGGACCGGCCAATATCGGGGAACGCCGGACCGGCCAATATTGGTTAAAACTGGATTCGACACTATAAAGTAGCAAAATTTTCTTTTTTCAATATA
This sequence comes from Maratus speciosus, assembly GCA_963932465.1. Lineage (NCBI taxonomy): Eukaryota > Metazoa > Arthropoda > Arachnida > Araneae > Salticidae > Maratus > Maratus speciosus. The sequence goes on from OZ010794.1 coordinate 29,715,219, forward strand.
GAGAGATATTGATTACCTGTCTTGACATAGTATTGGTAATAAATATCTCTTTATATTAGTGAAAAAAAGTTTGCCATTTTATATTGATGAATCCAGGTTAGAAAACATATGCATATAAATATATATATTTTTTAACTATTTCAATTTTTTTTTTTTTTTTTTGCTATTATTGAAATATATATTTATATATTGTTTATATGGAAAATCATAGCTAACTTCACTGCCATGGTAATGTAAAAAATATTTAAAAGGAAAATATTTCATGATTATGTTGAAAGTGATTGCTCTGAAATAACCCAAAAATTTTTGGGAATTTTTTTTATTTTATTAAAAGGTATCTTATTACGAAAATTCAAATACCATTAATCAAATAATTTATTCAAGTATTTTATACATTCTGATGTTTTTTTTTAAATTTTTTCTTTTCATGTTCAGTGTTGTATGTAAAATTATTATGTGTAAAATTAATAATTAAATTATACTTCTCTCATTAAAAATGTCATATGCAAAATTATATGTATAATACGAATTTATGGAAATGGTAAAGTTGAAAAGTGTTATATTGTATTATTTGAATAAAATAACTTTTATTACCATATAAGCAATTTTGATAATTTTTTTTTTCATATAATCAATAAAAATATTCAACATATTAAAATTTTAAAAAATATATATTTAACTGAAATGATTTATTCTTTTCTGCCTTTACCATAAATATAGATGTTCAAATTTATTTAACTGTATTGATGTATAAACTGCGCAAGGATAAAAAAAAAACTAGTAAAAGTTAGTCAAAAACAATTTATGTTAAGGGGACACAGTACCCTTTAAACTATTTTTTCAATTTTGAATGATACTGTAATATCTGTAGTGACATTACATTTAATACTATAAAGCAAATTAAATTTCATGTAATTTCAAAAAAAAAAAAATCTTGCCTATTTCTATTTAACTAAAATTTAAATTAAAAAAAATTTTTTTTTTAATCTCAACTTTTTAAATATCAATATTTTCGTTTCAAATTTTTTCCCCCACATTCCTTAGATTATACTACATAAAACTGTGCCATGGATTTTTAGATGTATGGGATATTACATTTAATATAATCTTTTTCTCTTTTGTATAATAAAAAATCAAGGAAATTCAATAAACTCATAATTGAAATTACAGAAATTTCTGAAGCAAAAAATATTCATATTTAAAAAAGTAGTAGGGATTTTTAAAAAGTTAAAAATTATTCAAAAAATTTAAATTTTAGTTAAATAGGCATTTTTGTAAGATAAAAAAAAATTATATTTGCATTATAGTATTAAACATAATGCCACTACAGATATTACAATACTATTGAAAACTGAAAAATAGTTTAAAAGGTACTGTGTCCTCTTAAGTTACATAGGCAAAATTCTACCTTTGTTGTTTTTCAAACTTAACTTTAATTAATTATTCCTACCCAATTAACTCAGAAGAAAATTTATATTTTATCTGTATGGCCATCATCCTGAATCAGAGTATGAACTTACCGATTCTATAGTATTGGAAGATGAATACTCTCTCTCTTATGTTCACTCTACATTCTAGTGGTTTCTCTTTTTTTTTCTTTCCAATGTTCAACGTTCTACAGTGAAACATTAACTTTTTGAAAAACTCATAAGTAAATGCTACTTTCCTCATTAAAAATTCATATGTAAAATTATGTCCGTAATACCACTTTGTGGTTATAGTGATGTTGAAAAATTGAATATTTAAAAAAATCAGTTTATCATAAGCAGATTTCCATATTTTATTTTCACATAATCAATAAACACTTAACCATTATAAGAAAATAATAATAAAAATAACGTAGCTGAAATGATTTTTTTTTTTAATGTCTTTACAATAAACGTTAACATAGTATTTATATGCAGTAGAAGATCTTTATAATGCAAACCAAAACATGAAACATTTTGCATTATATAGGTCATTTCATACAACATTAAAACTTGGCGAAACAGCACCGAAAACTGGCGATATGAAGCAATTAAAATAATTAATTAATTAAGCAATTAAAATTTAATTAACATTAAAACTTACCTTGTAAATATGGCAATATACAAAACAATCGCAGTAGATATTTATATTGCATTCCTTAGGACCAAAAGTTGTGCAGGTTAAAAAATTTTTGCATAATATTGATCATTTCACATATTGTTAAATCACCTATAAAAATTATCCAAACATGCTGGAACAAAATCATCTCATTACTTAATCCCAAAATTTTTACATTTAATAATAGCAATATTTTCATTTAAAAAAATCTGAATTAAGGAGATAAAGATGAAATAATGTTTGAAATTTAATCCTCTAAAAGGTGTCAATATTTTTGCAATACGGATTACAGGTGCTTCTTAAGTACAAAATTCATTGCTTACATCTCAGAAGCTGTGCATTATATAGGATTATAAAGATCTTCTACTGTATAAATGAAATGTTACCCCCTCTCTCCACCACACCTGAAAAAAAATTGGTACTTTTTGGTTAGCCGGGCACCAGTGTTATATTTACATACACGTATATGTACATATATATGTATGTAAATATAACACTGGTGCCCGGCTAACTGAAAAATGCAAGCAAAATTTGGTTGAAAAAAGTAAATCCACCTGTTGTTTTTTTTATTTATTTAACCAACTTTATTTTAGTTACTCCTACATTAAAAATTAGTAAAACATTAATTTATATTTTATCTTTATACTCTCTTCATTCTGAATGAGAGTCTGAACTATACTACTGGGGGATAAACACTTCGATGGAATTTTTTCATTAAATAAACACAATTGCCAGCAAATATTGATATTACAAGTTTTAATGGCAGTGTAAAATTGAAAGTGCAACTGAAATGACCATTTAAAAGAATAAAAAAAATATGTTACAAACAATGTCATTAAACTAAGCAAGAAAATCTATTCTGGAACTAAAATTTTAATAGTAAGTTTATTATTTCTATTTGTAATGTATTCATATGAAGTAAAAATAAAATCTTTCTATTTTTAATGTACATATCTATATTCAAAAAATGTATATTATTTTATATTTTCAAAGAAAATTTAGAAACAAAAAAGCTCTTATTTGTAAAAAAAAAAAAAAAAAAAAAAAAAAAAAAAAAAAAAAAAAAAAAAAAAATCAATTTTTATAGAAAAATGTTTTTTTTTCCAACACTTGAATCTTTCTAGAAATTATACATCCCTACAAAAAGTAGACTAACATGACATTAAGGCTATCTAAATTCCATTTCAGAATTTACTATACCTCCTTAAGTTTATGTTAAGCAGAAAGAAATTGTGACTGATAGAAGGTAGAAACTTTTTTAAATATATTTCAGGACATTTCCCCACCCCTCAAAAAAATTAATAGATAAAAAACACTTTGAAAATATCAGAAATTATATAAAGGACAAAATAGCTAATTTTCTTTATATGTTTTTTCTTTTGAGTCAGGGAGGAGGGGGGGGGGGGGTGTGAAGCTATAAAATACATTTTAGAAATTCAAATTGATAGATTCTCTCAATTGCACATAAGTAAGGCATTTGAAATAATTAAAAATCAAAAAACTTAGCATTTAAATATCATCATAATTTACATTTCGTTAAAAATTCTAATTTTAGATAGATTTTATACGAGTCAATTTTTATCAACTGTTTTTCTCTAAGATAAAATTTACAAGGTGATTTTAGAAGTTTGTAAATTTATTTTATAAATTGTATTTTATTGAAATATCTTAAACATTGGATACTAGTTTGATAATACAAAAATTAGAAGTCAATTCTTAGAATTTAAATAAAAACTTACCACGTATAACAAATAAAATTTATTAATCACAAAAAAGAATTAAATGTTTTTTTATTTACAAACTATTATTAATCATATTTATTATTTAACAAAAATTTTTTCGACAAATCATCTATTTCTTGTTAGTCATCTTCTTCTCATTTGAAAAGTGTTTGCATCCCTGTCGTCAAATTCTGCAAGCACCTTTCCAATGCAGCTAGAGATAGCAGTGGTTTCTGTTCCTTCAAACTTCATTTCCACACTAGCTACAAAAGTACAATGAACCAAAATCACAATCAGACCAAGTACATTTTTGCTATAACAATTTATAATTTGCTATAGTTTTTTTTTTTTTTTTAATTTCATAAACGAATTTTAAATGGGAGATTTGAATTTATTCACCAAAATTTCAGCTTGAAAATAAAATATTTTTACTTTATTATATTAATACAGTAGAACCCTCAAATCCGCACAGCTTGGGACCAGAGGTTGTGCGGATTTTTGGTCATTGCTTTCTTTGTTTATATTTTTTAAACAGTAATTTGAATGTAATAATGCAATCGAAATTATAATGAATGGTTACTTATAGTAAAATATTAAAATAATTAAGTAAAATAGTAAATTGAAATAATAAAAATTAAGATAATTTAAAAAATAATTAAATTATTAAAAGTAAATAATAATGCATAATTAAATATACATAATAATAACGATTATATACATTTTTCTTGAATTATTCAACCAAACTTGCCTCACAAAGGTACCCTACTAATTCATATCAAAATCATAAAATAAAAAAGTTTTATTTTAGGTTTAGGCAGACTTAATAACCAGAAAAGCTTGATTAATACATAAATATACTTGGTAAAAAGATTGCAATTACCAGTGATATCAGCAATAACTTGAATTTTTCAGAAATAAATTTATACTATTTCCTTCATGAGCAAGCAAGAGTTCAGTCACATTAACAAGAATTACATATTAAAATACACATGGAATTATATCTATATAATAAAAGCCAGTGTAACGCTGGGTGGGGCGAATCCATCAATCTTATCAGTCTCCCAGGAAGAGACTCAAGGGGAAAAGGATCCATTCTCCCATTGGTTGACAAGAAACAAGAACCCCGCGATTACTTCTCAAGGTTACAAGTCCTGATAATTGAGCAGTAGTAGATATTTCTTCCTAACAAATCAGTGCAAGGCACATCGCATTACACCACCAAAATAAATCGCCAAGTGTCACTTGAGATTATTTCAAGTATTAAGTTGCAATCATATTAAATTTTCTTTGTGACATGTAAGGAATTTTAATTTATTTCTCATATAAAGTGATTCACGGAAAACAATGATATGGTATTTTTAAAAATATCCTTTTTTTTCATGCAAAAAATTGATAAAACTGACTTTCTTTTAAAAAAGTAACCAATTTAAATATTTTAGGCTTATTATTTTGTAACTTATTTTTAAATTACACATTATTTATATTTCTCCTTTTCTATATACAGGTGTATGTAAATTTAAACTTAAAAAAAAAAAAAAAAAAAGTCAATATTTTAAAAGTAAAAAATTAATATTTATACGAAAAGTAAAATTAATAATTTTTTATTTATAGCTTTGCATCAGGAGGACAGAAGCTTAGGGGATTAGACGGTTGGGATTCAACCCGAGATACTTATTTATTAATCAATATACATATTAAAAAATTTTTGGAGGGGGGGAGAAGGGGGAGGGTAAATGATAAATTACAATTTCAAAGTGTTATTAAAAAAAAATAGTATTATTTCAATAGTTGCAGCAGACTGTTTTAATTACGCATTTTTATTGCATATTTATTAAATTTTTGTTTTATTAAGAAATCTTAATTTTGTTATAGTATATTAGCCGGAAAACCTGGTTTACACAGAAATATTGTAAATGCTAATTGTGTGTTTATTAGAACATAAACTAACCGAACTTTGCTCATCTAAACGCTTCCATATTGTCAATTATTTTTTTTAAGCAGTTTTTCAAGTTTTAAGTGAAAAACACAATTTTTACCCACCGTCCTAGGACGGGCATTTACACTAGTATAAAAATAAAAAAGTCTGTAATTTTGTCCCTGCATCTGAACTGAAAGTTCTATTGTTTACATATGATGTGTGGATTTGAGGAAGTCTACTGTATCCAATAGTTAGTGCTAAAATCACACAGTACTCACAACTTATTATTTAATGGTTTTATAAATCAGAAAACAAAATTGCGAACCAACTACTTAACTTACAAACTGCAAACTTACAATATTAAAATTTTACCTCAGTTTTTTTTTCCTCTTACAAAATTTGAACATAATATTCAAAAATGCATTTTCGAATTAAAGTGAATTTTCAAAACTAAAACTCTTTCCGTAAATAATAAAAGTAAAAATAGTTTCTAAAAGAGTACACTTTTATAAGCATTCAATGTTTATCTTGAGAATCACACCTAATTTCATGACTACAATTTATGTCGTTAAAAAAAAAAATCCGTTACAATGCATTAATTTTACAAAGAGCCCAACTATTGAAAAATCACTGCTTTGATGTATTTCTTGATAAATAGCACGAATACGTGAATTTATTTAAAATATAATATTTGTTCTACTTATCTTTTAAAATATTGTAACAGGGGAAAAAATTATTATTTAAACTGTTATACAGGATTTCTAAACTATTTTTTTAACATATAATCATAAATTTATTACTATATGTACTCACGTGTAAATAAACACCAAAATTTTAAAGGAATGAAAATCATTCCTTTTTATTATCGGTATTTTGGAATAGTTTTCATTGCCCTATTTGATTGCAGAATTCATATTAATCTATCAATTTTAAATAAAAAACAATGCAAATTGAACAGAAAACAGCACTCGAATCGTTATTATTAATAATAATAAGAATAGGGGGCCATCTCCGGGCGATTACTCAAAATCGGCGATTAGCCCAAACGCAAAATACGGACATTTATCCAAAAAAAAAAAAAAAAAAAGAGGCAATATATATTTATAATAGCCGCATTGTAACATTATACACAAAAAAAAAAAATGATTTTTTTTTCTCGATTAAATAGCGGATAAAATGAGATACAAATGTAATTTTTTTCTTGTCTCGATTAAATAAATATGCAATAAAATGAGATACAAGTGTAATTTTTTTCTTGATTCAATAAATATGCGATAAAATTAGATTAAATATAAGTTTCTTAATCAAATAAAAGAAAAAACAATATGAAACAATACAACCTTGACCACGTGTAGCTGAGAATCTCAGAACGACAAACACACGCCTGGACGGGACAACCTCCAAAAATCAAATGACGCTTCAAGAATAATCGCGGAAGTGACGTAAAAAATTTAGGGTTACCAGAACACTACAATCGTTGGATGTCCATCGGGAGTAAAGCATCGCCAGCACGAAATCGCCAAAAAAGGCGCCAAATTCAAGATGGCGGACTCCGGGAGTATTCGCAAGTTGTCCCATTCCTTCTTTACATATAAAAACCAAGTTAAATAAAAGAGTGTAAAAATACAATATTGACTGCAATATAGAGACCCATGCTATGTGCGTTAACACTCAATCTTACAACATTTTTGAGGGCATCTCTGGCAGACAGCACAGAGGCAGAAGCCCCTCTGTCCCTATGGGCCCACACAAACCAGGAAATATATGTATGAATGATTAAAAAACTGACATGTTTCAATATAATACAGTAGACTCCTTCAAATCCGCACAGCTTGAGACCAGAAGTTGTGCGGATTTCTGGCCATTGTTTTGTTTACATTTTTTAAACAGTAATTTTAATGCAGTAATGCTATCAAAATTATAATGAATGATTATGATATTGTAAAATATTAAAATAAGTAAAGTAATAAACTAAAAGGATAAAAAGTAAGGTAATTTAAAAACTGATTAAAATATTAAAAGTAAATAATTAATAATGCATATTTGAATATGCACAAAAAAATGAGATCATTTTCCTTCAATTATTCAATTTGAGAGAGTCTACCGTATTAACAAACTTTATTTTATACACAAAAAGCATCTTATACACTTTTAATTCTTCAATACCAGTTGACAAATTTTTTCTTCTTGTAATTATTACTTAATCACTAAAATTGGAGGTTGCATAAGAAAAAAATTTCCGTGCCAAGGGTCAATGCAAGGTTTTTCTTCTTTTGGCCCGTTTAATGTGAAACAAAAGTTTTGTGAAAAATAACATTACATAATAGAAGACGAATTCAAATTAACCCAAATTCAATGATGAACTTATTACATTTAGTTTGCCCAAGAGGAATTTAACAGGTAGAAATAGTTTATTCAAAAAATCTTAAATTTTTGGGAAATTTGCATTTTTTAATGTTTTCCTAATAGACATCAGATAAATAATAATAGTGCTTTAACATAGCCATTATAAAATTCATGACAAGAGTTCCATAACATGTGCAATGTGCCAGAAAACTTTGAAAGTTATTTTGGGCGATAACTGCTTAAGATGTGGTTGTTGCAATCTTTTGGCGCTTGGTAAGATGATTTGGTAAATTTAAAAATAAAATATTACAAATAATATTAATAAAAAAAAATTAAAATAAAAATTTGGTAAGATGCTAAAACAGACTTTTGACAACATTGCTTACTTTTTTGCCAGTCGCACCAAGTGGCACAAGATAGGGAACTCTTCCCAAATGATTAAATTTCTGTATATGACTTAAATAAGAACACATTATGCAAATTAAAGATAAACAAAATAAGGAGTTTAAAGATTTTTAACTGTATTGGTGGTAGGAAGAAGCATTATACAGAATCTTGAAATCTTAGCCCCCCCCCCCCCCCACACACACACACTAGATAATTTATCAGTAGAAATCTTTTTTAAAAAATCACAAATGATTAAACTTAAATAAGAGGAATCAGCTTTAACAATGTATCACATTTTTATTTTTGGATGGAGTAAAAATTAAAAAATAAACCAATAAATAAATAACAAAGTAAATATAAAAAGAATAAATAACCTTTGATTGTAATTGTTTGATGACTGATTTTGAGTCTTTTAACGATTTTTATATTTGGAAAATTATGTTTAAAGTAGCAAGTATGACAAAACAAAAACAAAAAATTCTATACTCTCCCTTATAAGGGAAGAAGAAAAAAAATTCCTCACACTTGAATTAGGATATCTGAAACATTTATTCCAAATTCTAAGCCAAGGACCTCAAGGTTATATAAATTGCTCACAACTTTAATTGTACTTGTGCCATTTAAGTAAGTAAATCGTTTCAGTTACGTACAATAAAAAAATAAAATCACGTTTTAATATAAATAATTACTTCAAGAATAAAGTAAACGGACAATTTAATTAATATATAAACAATGAAAAAGTGTTTTGGTGTTACTTAAACGGTTAAATAATATACTGACTCGAACACTACCAAAAGTTCATATGCATTGTTTACTATCATTAGTGAGGAAAATCTTTAAGGATAATATACATTCCGAGACAAGTATAAATATGATATGAACAGAAAATACACACTACACAAGACTATGGATAACTAATCAAGTAATAATACTAATGTGAACAGAAAACAATATTTAAAAAACAAGTTTGAATATATGAAATGCGTCTGATTATATGTATTCAATAAACAAACATTATATGAAATATAAAGAGCACTTACTCGTTTCACATAAAGATGTGACTTTCGGATTTCACGAATGACACACCTCACTTTTACATACTACCATCACTATAAATATTCTCGTTTTTAATCTGCAACAGCCATGAAGGTAGAGTAGATTAGACGGCGAGAAATACGGCGGCCATGTTGGGTACTTATCTTGTATTTGATTGGTTGGCTGGCTGGCACATCCTTGTGCATCATTGCTCCCGATGAGACCCGATATCGGGCAATGTTGGTCAATGTGAGTTTTTCTACATGGATTTACAGAACTTAAAATGTTATTATAATTGTTTCCTGTTTTCTACCTTCCCACAAAAAATACAATATGTGAATAAAAAATTTAAATATTCATGATTCCAGAAGTTTTAATGTTACAAATCCAACATCGGACAACATCGATCAATACTGGCCAATGCCTGTAAACATGACCGATCTTTGCCGATGCACACCAAGATTGGCCGATATTGGGCAGTATCAGGCTGATATTGCTGTGCTACCTGGGAAGTTACTCGAAAATATATGACGAAGCATCGAAAGTAGCAACTAAACATTCCATTGAAATTACTATGCCGAGAATTGTAAAAACACAGCACCACAGATCCAATACTGCAGCGTCAAGTCCTGAAGAATATTACAAACTCAATTTATTTTTGCCGTTTATAGATTTTATCATATCAGAGTTGGTAACAAGATTTTTCGCTGCTGAACATTCAAATATCGTTGCATTACATGGATTAATCCCGGCATTTGCCAACGAGGATACTGAAACTTTAATGAATGCAGTTGAACCTTACAAGAAAGATATTCCAGGGACATTTTCTGAATTATGAGCAGAAATAGACTTATGGCAGCGACAATGGAAAAACAAACCAGAGAGCGAACGTCCACGCAGTGCAAGTGAAAGTATATTACATGCTTCAGAATTTTACCCGAATATCAAGACTCTTCTCCATATTTTATGTATCCTTCCTGTTACAACCTGTACCAGTGAACGGTCTTTCTGAACATTAAGACGGGTAAAAACTTACTTGAGGTCAAATATGAAAGAAGAAAGGCTAAACGGTTTAGCACTGCTTAATTTTCATCGCGATAAGGAAATTCACCCTGAAGAAGTATTAAATAAATTCGCAATGAAGCATCACAGGAAATTGCAACTACAGTATTTTTAAGGTAATGCAGCAATGTTTTGCCATTATTTTTTCATTGCAATAAAAAGTGTTCTCCACATCTTAAATATAAAAATGTTTATTTTTATTTAATTGAATAATTTAACATTTCTGAATTACCTATATATTATAGAATTAGTAAATAGTATATTTATATGTTTCATACAAAATGATAACAAATTGGTTGCTAAAAGTTAATTTAATAATATTATTATAATTTGTAATTTATATATTTAATATTAATAGAATTTTTAATGGTTAATTTTATATTATTTTATGAAAATGCATTAATTGATGTGTAATATATTATATTTTGAGGTAGGTTTAACTGATACTTCGTTTTGTTCCACTTTACTGATAATTTTATAAGTAGAAGGCATAACGCTGGCCACTGAAACTTGACCCCCCCCCCCTGTAAAAATTTTCTGCGACCAAATCACAAGTCCTAGAATTTTAAGTAGAAGAATAACTAAAAAAACATAGCTTACCATTATTTTTTTTTAAGAGGATGGATCTGTAAATTGATTAACTTTGAACTTTGAAGGGGGGGGGGGGGTACTCTGAGAAAATCTATTTTAAAAAGTAGCGATTGTTATAGAGTACACTTATTACAAATATACCGAGACGCCAACACAATGAGTGAATCACGACGGACGAAATTCATTCATGAGTAATGAATCAATGTATAAATATTTTCAATTAACAAAATAAAACATTTATTAATTAAAAAAAAAAAAGTGTAGAAAGCATTAGTCAAAATTCGAGAACCTAACACTTAAATATTCCTCCGGTATAAAATTTGACACAGTTTGATTTTGAATAACCCACGAAAATTTAGCTTAGATTCTTTGTAAAGCTTGTTCGGTTAATGGCTGTCTGATAGCCAGTATTACAACCAGGGATGGAAAAAAAGTACTTGCCATGCTGCCATTGCAGCAGTTTAATTAATAAATAATATAAGTAATTAGTCAACTAAACCGGATGGTATCAATGTAACAATTTCACCATTCTCGATATCGATATTGTGAAAGATGATGAATGAATGATTCCTTTTCAATGAATCATGATGTAAAAATTCATTGTACATTCTTGCATTGGCGTCTTGTGTCACTCCCCTGTTTCTAATATCAGGTAACTTTTAAATCATCAGTTTATTGATCTCATCCTCTTTACTACAATAAGTTAAAGCTAACATAGTTTCTTTGGTTAATCTTCAACTAAAGTTCTACAATTTGCGATTTGATAATGTGACTACACGAAATTTCATCTGTCGCAAGTTTCGTTCTGCCGATAGTCATTCAAAGCATTATTAAAATTTTTACTTATAGCAGGTAATTTTATTTATTTATTTATTTGTAATTAGTTCGTCGAATTTCATTCAAATTTAAATTTAAAAACAGCGAATTGGTTTGAATTTTTTTTAACGTTTAAATTTAAAATATTGTGTTTGTTACAGGAACAACCAAAAACAATGTTTTACACTGCTTTACGGGTCGAAAATAATAATAATTGTACTCAAAAGATACTAAAGATTCGTTGGCGGATATCGATTCGATATATTACAGCTGTTTTAGAAATAATAAAGTCCTTCACTTTTAAATAAAGAACATTTAAATTCATGATCACAGAAACACCACATTACAACATTAAAAAAAAAAACAAAAAAAAAAAGTGGAACAACAGAAAAGTTTTAGTTTCTTTCTCTGGAAAAACATCAATTCAGTTCATGTCACTGATGCAACACCTAGTGGTGGCTCGTAGTAAAGGCTATCGGGAGGATAGGCTCCCTACCTGATAGCTTCTTTTCCTTTTTACTTGGCGATTTCATAGCGGATTTCGCCAAATAGTGAAATAACACAGCGAGAGCCTTTCCTTACAATCCGTATCTTCCAGGAAACCGGTTTATGAGTTTTATCAATCGACGTGTTTGCCGATTATGTATATTAAACTTTAAGTTCAATAAATGAATACAGTTTCGCACAGAATAAGCATATAAGTGTTAAAAACTTTTATAGTTTGATCTTTTATAGTTACAAGAGACAAGAAATCTTTTTTTTTTAGTATTGAAGAGTATTATTTTAATCCGGAGATTAGATGGTGTAGGAGAAGGGGCCTGGGGGAAAATTACTGTTATTATTGTTATTTTTACTAGTAAGGCAAATACAAATTTTGAGAAGAATTTGCATCTTGATAATTTACTGTTATCGTAAAAACAAATGCTGCCGAATATTTACATTTTTTTTTAAAGAGATGGTATAATGTTAATTTTAGTTCTGGAATAATTGGAGCAACAATTGTAATAATTTTTGTGCTAAATTATTTGCGCATTTTTATGATTTTTATTCTTTTCATGGATTTTATGTAATATAAGAAATTTTATCAATATCAGGCGCCTCATATTAATTGACTTTAACTGTATTAAATATACATCTTTTATGATCAAGATGGAAAATAAATTTTATTTTGAGTTCCTGTTGCTACATTACTATAGTTACAGCCTTAATTATTAAAATTCACTATTTACAGTACAGTAGACTCGCTCAAATCCGCAACCCTAAAATCTGCAAACACCTGAAAACCGCACTCCATCACAGATGTAAACAATGAAACTTTCAATTCAGATACAGGGGCAAAATTACAGAATTTTTTAGTTTTATATCATTCTATATATATTTTAACTGGTAATTCTCGATAATATGATTGAACTCGTGGTTTTTCATGAAGGAAGTATAAATTTATTCCTGAAAAAAAAACCAAGATATTACAGATATCACTGGTAATAACAATCTTTTTACCAAATATATTTACGTATTAATCAAGTTTTTCTGGTTAAACCTCAAATAAAACTTCCTTACTTTGTTATTTTAATGAGAATTATTAGGGTACCTTTAAAAGGAATGTTTCATTGAATAATTCAAGGAAAATGTATTTGATTTTTTACTATGCATATTTAATTATACATTATTTTATTTACTTGACCTTTACTTTTAATAATTTAATTATTTTTTAAATTATCTTACTTTTTATCATTTTATTTTATTACTTTACTTAATTAGATAATATTTTACTATATTGCAAGCATTCATTATAATCCTGATTGCATTATTACATTCACATTACTTTTTAAAAAACGTAAACAAAGCAATGACCAGAAATCTGCAAAATTCTAAAATCCGCACAACCTCTGATCCCAAGCTATGCAGATTTGAGGGAGTCTACTGTGTAAAATTTCATGAAAAAAGATTCTTGTTGCTTATTTTATATTAGCGGGTGGATTAAAATGCTGCTAAGTAATGGAGATTTGTTTTTCATAAAATTTTAGCTTCTTTTGATGACCCAATTTGCAAAACATCAATACTAATTTATTAATTTATTTTCAAAAGCGAATCCAAAAAGGAGTTTATGGGGGTCATGATCCCCTCTGAACGATCCATTTTTCTCTATAAAAATATTTTTAAAAGAGTAAGTACATATTAAGAGTCCTCTGTTCCCTTCCCAGAAAAAGAAAAGAAATAAAATCCACTGAACAATGCAAATATTTTGACAATCATTGAACTGATTTAAAATGAAAATGCATGAAATTTGCAGACATTGCTATTTGCTGAAAAATAGAGCAAGTTTTTAATTACCTTATATGCGATGTATCTTCAATAATAACTAATTGTTCCTTCATGAGCTTCTAAAGGATTTTTCAAAGGCTCTTTTATTTATTCTGTTGATAACATATCTTTACAAATTATTATTTTTTTAATTACTATTATTAATTTCACAACATTTTAGAAATTAAGATAATTTAAGACTTTAATCAATGACTTAAAACTATATCAAATTTTTAAAACTGCTATTTATATAATTTAGTTAAAATCCCTGACTCCATTTCTATAGCAAATTTACTTAATATTTAACATTTTTTTTTCTCATCTCCATGAAATTTCTGTAAAACTTGGATTAGGGGTCAAAGATTTAATATTTTACTTGAGCAATATTAAAGTATTGAATTGATGCTCAAAATTTCTCAAACTAATGAAACATTTCACATTTTAAAAATCATTTATTTATTTGTAAAAGCTTGGTACTGATTTTGAAGTTTACATTTTCAAGAGATGAAACATTTTCTATGACGCAGAAACTTCTTGTTAATTGCATACTGAATTTTCGATTGAATGTAGTACTTTATTTATAAAAAAGTTTTTATATATTCATGCAAAGTATGCAACACTTCATTAATATGTTACACCCAGGGTTGCCGGCTTTTAGCCAGGCCAAAAAAAGCCAGCTGGCTTTTTTTGGTTTTAACCACTTAAAAAAAGCCAGCTTTTATTGATAAAAGCCAGTTTTTATTTTGTTGTATTTAAGTTGGTTTGCAGTTAATTCGTTTTAAATTTGGATCAATTAATTTTTAATATACTTATAAATATTTTCTACTAAAAAAATCGTAGATTTCTATTAAATTTTGTCAAATAAATAAGTCTTTATAACTTCTAGAAGGCAAGTGTGTGAAGGTATTATACCTGAAAAAAAAATTATAAACACTGAAAAGAATATAAGTTAGGAACCAAACTGGTGTTTTGAAATTCTATATTACATAGCTCCACATATACTACACATTTTAAAGATTATATTTAATTAATGACAAAATGTAGCACATCAAAATGGAAACATTCTGTATGGAGAGATTAAGTTATAAATGTTAAAAAGAGACATTAGAAAGGATGTAATATTTGAAGAGGTGGTACACAAGTGTATAAAAAATAGAGCATTTAAACAAGGGGGGAAAAAAAACTATAAAATTTTGAAAAGCTTGTTGCTAAACATATTCATGCATATGCAATTCATAATGTTTTTAATAGTGAGAAATTGTGTTTTTATTAATGACTATGTATAATTTTAAATGTTTACTAGAAATAAAATAAGACTTGGATATTAATAGCTTTTAAAATTACATAAAACATGTAATTAAATAACCATTGTCCTCTTTAACTTTATAAAGCAGTAAAAATGAAAAAAAAAATGGCAGTTGGTACGGCCCTTTTAAAATTTAGTTGACTTGACATATTTACAATTCTGGCTACAAATCACTAGCAAAACCATCCAAGTTTTATCCCAGTATTAATGTCTTCATTATTGAGAAATTGGGTTACCTATTAAACTTGAAGTCAATTAAATGTCATTAAAACTAATTAAAAACACTTTAAAATGTGTTGTTTATAGTTACAATGATTTATTGTATAAAAGCCAATTATGGCCAAAAAAAGCCAATTTTGGCCAAAAAAAGCTGGTTAAAACCAATAAAAGCCATCGGCCTGGCTTTTTTTAATTTTAGCCGGCTTTTTTGCAACTCTGGTTACACCACGAGAGACATGATATAGTTGAGTTGGAATGGTTTATCCGCATTAAATAAATGTTAATTTTAAAACTAGAAAGCAGCACCGTGCGAAAGGGGGGGGCGAAGGGGGCGGTCGCCCCGGGCGCGGGAATTCAGGGGGCGCCAAATTTGTACTACTAATTTCCGTTTTTTTTTCTTTCTTTTTTTGTCCTCGATTATTTTTATTGAAAAATTTTTTTACATTCTTCGATATTCTATTTTTTTTTTTTTTTTTTTTTTTTTTTTTGTAAAAAAAAAAAAAAAAAAAAAAAAAATGTATATATTTACATATTGGGATTTTTTTCCCCGATGAAAGTATGCGCATTTTTCATTTCAAAGTAATTGCATCGCTCACGTTTACTTTTCATTTAGTTCTTTAGATCTGATGATTTTATAATATGCTTTTGTGATATCTTATTGCAGTGATTCTTAAACTTTTGCATTATACGACCCCTTTTACATCGCATACGAAAGTTTCTGCTGCCTCCCACACTCAGTGAATATGAATTGCTAACCTATTCTGATTCCACTATGGGATCATTCTTATAGTCATTCGGTCATTACTTTGCTCTTAAAAAAGGGTCCAGCACAGGATGAAAAATGCTGATTACATGAAATCTGCGGTTGTAGAAGGACGAAAATTTTTCAAACTAACGTTCAAGAAAATTACACCTAGTGGAGAAATTATCAACGGTGATTGCGGCTTAGTATTGGATAACTTAAATAAGGGAATCACTATATTTTGTTTTCTCTGTTTATTATTCACCAATTATCATGATCGCCCTCCAAAGTTAGCCAATCCAGATTGTGGTCTTTTTAAGTGGAAAAAATTAAATCCTAAAATTCCTGAGCATAAAAATGCTCTAGAATACAGCAATGCATGCATTCGATAAAAGGAACTTAAGAGATGTTTAAAATTAAATCATGTAATCGACAGAAAATTTGAAAAGAGCAAAAGGAAAAATTATTGAAAGTGAAAAACACAAATGTTTGAAATATATTCAAGATGAAATTATGAGCCTTCTTGCCAATGAAGTAAGAAAAATGATTGTAGAAGAAATTCATGGAGCAAGGTATTTTTTCAATTTCGTTCGATCACATTCCATATACAGAGTGTCCTAAAATGGACTGACTGTTTTTAAAAATCAATAATCTGTAAATAGTGACAGCTATTTAAAAAAAAAATTGCGGGAAAGTAATGTAAAATGTCAGTAGTCCTTTTTTTACCTCGATTCTCGGCTTTAGTTCTAAATAGCAACGATAGATGGCGCTGCAAGAAGGGATGACTACCTCGAGAACGCTTACGCCTTAGGATGATAGTGCAACCCTGAGGGGAGAACCAAATCCACTAACCGCTTCGCGTTACAAATGACTTTTTGAATTATTATACTGGAGTTTTACAATTTCACATTACAACATAAATATCGATAAAGAATTAAATAGGTTTATAGTAAATTCAGGTTACAGCAGTATACTTTATTAAATTATATTCGGGAAAATCAATCAAGTTTATACTGAATTGACAATTATGCCAGCAATGTATAACCACACAAGCACTATAAAGACAACGTCTAGCGCCATAGGTGCTCAGTCAATGCCAAAACTAAAATCGTCCAACTCTGATGCGAAAAGAGAAGGTTAAATATATGGAGTGTGTCTCATTAACCAATGCAATCTTATTTTTAGGGGCCTACTCTATATATTTAGCCTCCTTCCTTCGCATGATGCTAGGGGATTTCAGTTTAGATCTCCATTGAGAGATTATTGCTTGCCACCTATCTCTGCTATTTAGAACTAAAACCGAGAACCGCAGTAAAAATACTTCTGGTATCTTACATAACTCTCCTGCAAAAATTTCTTTTAATAATTGTCACCCTTTGCAAGTTATTGAATTTTAAACACAGTCCAGTTTAGGAATCCAGTACACCTCAGAAAGAACAAATGACGCAAGCTATACGATGCCGAAAATGGAAAATTTTGAATCGTGGAAAGGTTTCTTGACTACATCAAGTCAAAAAAAAAAAAGAAAAGAAAATAGCGCAAGAAATTTAAGATAAGCTAATGTCCGACAATCTCGACATTCACAGCTGCACGAGAAGTTCTGTTCTCAAAGATGGTGGACGGGAGGTGCTGAGTTCGACCCAATCACGCACGTAAGCCTAATCGTTCGAAATTGTCCGTAGTTTTTTTCGAACCTTGCGTAAATATGGGTTAGGTTCCCTTAGAAAGACCCTACAGAGGACACCCCCACCCCACTGCGGCCTACTATATCCAACTTGTAGATAATCGGCCGTCATAAACAATACCAATCCTACAGAGCTCAATATTGTGATATGGAGCAAATATAGCTTCCCAATATAATATTGTGCAAGCTCCAATCGTCGAAGTAAATAAATTCGTCTATTTTTTACTATGTTCTGCACATTCTCTAAACTTTGAGTTCGTGCTGCTGGTGTATACCCAAAATGTCCGGAACTGCATAAAATGTGTTTTTTTTCTTCCCTCCTACTGAAAGATGGGATATATTTATATCCCACTTATCAGTTTATTTAAAGAAACATTGCGATACTCTATGGTCATGAAAAAATAGAGCTATATCTGCAGTTTACAAACAATTGCCACAGATTTTAAAAGCTCTAGAAGACCGTTTAGAAATGAAGTAAAATGAGTAAACTTACTCAGGAGCAAGAAGCTTAATAAAGCAAATAAATAAATTCCCCTTTATTTACGGCCTAGTAGTTTGACACAGCATTTTAAATGAATTAGAAAAAGTTAACATTATTCTCACGAAAAAAAAGAAGAAAAAAAAAACTGATCGCCAACAAACTGATTGAAACACTAAAAAACACATTTCAGACAATAAGAGAGGAAATTCTTGAACAAAAAAGCGAAGATTTGGTTATGTCCGTAAATGTAGAGTCCTTATTTGAGCAAAACAGAAAACGTAAAATTCGCAGAACAATTTGACTACGAAACTCCTAAACCGGGAGCTGGCAGCACAGACAACCACCTCATCGAGTTGGAGGCTGAAATTCCAGAATTAGCTAAACCTCGATTCCCATATTAAAACGCAATCGGACTGCCAAGTCATGTCTTGGTTCAAAACACCTAAAAACCCGATTTTAGCGGTCGACTCGTAGGCTTACCATTGCGTTTTCCTGCACTCAAAGGTATGAAAACATGGCGGACTGGGAGCAGGAAAACACAATGGTAAACCTATGAGTCAACCGGTAAAATCGGGTTTTTAGGTGTTTTCCACCAAGATATGACTTGGCAGACGGATTGCGTTTTAATATGGGAATCGAGTTTTAGCTAATTCTGGAATTTCAGCCTCCGACTCGAAGAGGTGGTTGTCTCATGGTTCGTACGCCTCCTTGAATTTTGCAGGCCAGAAACTTTTTCGGCACCAGTATTATCTTATAGAAAATATCTTCTTAAAAGAAGGCGAAATTTTGCGCGTTTAACCTAGATTTCTTTTTCTATAAAAAGATACTGGTAGTTTTCCTGGAAAAATAACGGTATCCGTACGAACCATCTAGAGTGTGCTGCCGGCTCCTGGTCTATCGAAAGTGGAAATTTATATGAAAGTGAAGGATTTCATGTTACATAGAGACACTATAACCGTGCAACTGATCTGAAGGTTTACGAAACTGAAAAATGTATAACAAAATTTTGAGTTTCTAGCAGGTGCGAATCTAAAATCAACCGAAAATCTGTTCAAGTTAATATTGCCTAGGCCTTTCCCTTTATTGCTGGCTTGAATGGACTTGAATTGTTAAGCGAGGTTTTAAATGCGAAAACATTATTTCTATCATTTGATAAGAACTTTTATAAAATGAGATCATTTAGAAATTCTTTAGTTGCTCCATAATTTTAAACTTAGGGAGAACAAAGGAATTACAAAAACATATAGACAGCGTACATAATTTATAAGTATTCCAGTAACAATAAAATAGTAAAAAACTACTTAAGATCTACTGTGAGTCGAGAGATTAAGCAACCTGTGTTTACTTTCTATAAAATTCAGTGTGACGCAATCTTTACACATAAAATAATAAACTATTTTGTTACCCTAAACGCAAGAAAAATACAATGGAAGTAAATGTATTTGCCTGATATTATATTTTATTTTTATGTTAATTAAAACATTGTATTTTTATCTTTTACATTATGTTCTGCAGGTTTTTTGTTTGTTTTGCTTTTTTAGTACTTATCGGTTGAAGGGACCAGTTGTTTCCAACCTGGTTGTTAGTGATTTTTACCCATTATCTGCACCTTAAAGACTAACAACAACTAAAAATGGCTAGAAAAATATGTGAGAAAGGTTAAGAAAAATCTGTTGCAAAGCATCATGATCTCATTAACAAATAAGTGCAATTTTCTTTACTGTTATTTAGTTGTTTGGAATTTCTGAATTAAAATTAAATCTTTTAAAGTTCCAAAATAAACGCAAAATATTTATTCAATATAATTTATTTCTGTTTCTGCCCTTTATCAATTTTGAAGGAGGGGGGGGGGGGGGTGTGCCAAATTGACACGCTGCCCCGGGCGCACTTTTCTCTTCGCACGGCCCTGCTAGAAAGGATGATATAATTTTATAGAAATTCCGCCTTAAGTATCAATAGGTGTAATTTTATTGTTACTCACAAGAATTATTTCATTAAACAATCTTATCTACACGTCAAATAAAAAAAAAGTCATTAATTGATGTCATCTTTATGATTATATTATTTAATTATATAGACAAAGTATAAAATCAGCTGTTCTGTCATAATTACAAGGGTGATATTTGCAAAAATTTGAATAGAAAAGCATCCCTAAAACTAAGCTAATCATCACACATATTTTATATACAACAACAATTACTATTAAAGAAACAAAACAAAAAAAAATTATCAGCGTGAAATATGTATATAAGTATGTTACTATGGCTAATTGTTTATTATTTTATTGTAGTTAATGATATTAAAGTAATGAAGTTCTAACTTTTTCCCTTCCTCTGGAATCATAATCCTCCTTGTCACTTTGGAGTGAACGCTTGCATATTTTACTTATAATTACTACATATAACTCGCCAAGTAAGCGATAGGCTGCCAAATTAGGTGATGTTTAACAGATTCGGTAGGGAGCTTTTCCTGCCGATAGGAGCCAGTGTGACTCGTCCATTGGTGCACATGAGCCGCGTGAACCCCCCAAGGAAATTGAAGAAGGCCAGAGGGACGCCCTGTTTAGAGCCTTCCATTCGCCTAACCTCCAAAGTGCAGTAGCATTGCCTTTTTAGCAGTAATTTTCATGCACGTTTTCATTTCTCGTGATTTGAATATTAAGTTGAGTATTTATTTTAATAATTCTTAATTTGTCTGTTTCTATAGTTCTTAGTTTTATTATTATATGCAAGAAGCAGTTACAAACAGTTAACATAGAAGTTAGAAAAATTAATGTTTCGGAACTAAAGATACTGCTTACACTTAATTAACAAAAATTGTACTTGAATAACAGTAAAAGGTAAATTGTAAGCAATATTGTGATTCAACGTTCTTTTGTAGAAAATAAAATAGTACCAGTTTTCCAGCTATGAATGCTTTTTTATTTCTTTTAGTTGCAGATTTTTAAACTTGGGATAACAAAATTTCAGTGATAAATTCAGGGGATGCCAAGAGGGAAACCCACCGGGAAAGTAGAATTTTCCCTTGAAAGCCCCTTCCCCCTAAAATCCATATTGTCTTTCTCGGATCAGCAACATTTCATCCAGAGAAAAATGACTCTGAATCCAATATTGCACAAATGTATTTTAACCTTTATGTTATGTCCTTCCTACAAATTATATTTCCATATTTTTTATATTGTGATTGTGAACCCCTTTAAATATAATTCACGAGCCGCTGCTGGCAACATCCCCCCTCCCCCCTCTATGCCTAATCAGGCAAATTTCATCAGTTCACCTCAAAAGTTATTAAAAGTATCTAAATCTCAATGATGCTACTTTGAATTTATTTTTTCATTTTCACAAGTGCAGCTGACCAGTACCCATTCGCCTTCATTGGAAAACTTAATAAGTTCACCGGTTCTTTTTTTGGAATATTTAATCAAAAGAGTTCGAACTGTGTTATGACAAGTTTTTTTTCTAAAAAAAAAAAAAATTGTTTTGGGTGTGCTATGATAAAAGCCCCTTGTTTTGTACCAGCTCATTTGCAGTTTATCTGCTGCTTCTTTTCTATAATATATACAAAAATCTTCAATGCTGCTATTGGTACCAAATGTGTGATGTATCCAGGATCATTCCACCAAAAACTCTAATCTTCTAGGGTCAGTATGAATACTAAGAGGCATTCACTTTACAGTGTTTTGATTGTCTCCATATTTATTCAGTTCCCTTTAGATAACTGTTCTTATGCTTTTGTTAAATTTGAAACTGGGCTACATCAAAATCAGGTTTTTTTTTCTTGTTTTGTTTTTTTAACCAAATAAAAAGAAAACGTTTTTCAGTTTTAATGAATTTTCAGTAATAAACAATATTGTGACTGACTCTTTGATTGCATATATATAATTGAATACAATTAGATACGTGGAACCACATATTAAATTAGTGATATAATTTACAAAAAATAAATATAATGTATAGTTTATAAATAGTAGGTACAAATTATTTTGTTTTGTGAAATTCAGTAACTTAAATATTAAGGAATGTAAATGATACAAAATGTACTATATGTATTACTTAAAAACAAAATAAGGTACTACTTAGTTATCCAATCGACCAAAAATCTATTACCAAACTATTAGATTAAATGACAATAATGGTTGATTGTAAATGTCACATTCACTTGACTTTCAGCAAGTTACACGTGTTTGTGTCATCAAGTGATTTTTATTTTGATGTTTTATTTGTATTTTTATTAATTGTATACTAATTTATTTGTTCTTTTGTTATTTAAAATAAAAATTATGTGAGTTTGTATAATTTGGCGAGTGGTTTGGCAATTTATATAATTTGGCGAAATTGATCGATGGGATAACTAAGTAGTACCCAAAATAATAATAATTATTAAAAATATCAATATTTTTTTGTTATACCAACACCTTGCCAAAACATGATGCTGATGCGCCATTTGTTTCAATATTATTTATTCGTAACCTTTGAAAAATCTTAATTTGCTAGATTTTGCATTGAAAATATTTATTAAGTTATAACTTATGTTTAGTACTGACACTGAGATAGATTTTACCATTTGGCAACTATCTGGTGATGTGAATGCTTCAGTACTTTGGAATTATGCACAAAAAAGTTTCTGTTTAAAAAACAAGTCCTAATGTCTTTATTTAAAAAAATTAAATGTATTTAATTCTATGCATTAGTTCTTAAAATACGGCATCCACAAAATGTTTGTCACATACAGACATTTTCTAAAAACTGTCAAATTATGTTTAGGACCTTCTAAAAAGTATAAATCTGCCAAAAACCAGAAATCAAAAATTTTCATGAATTCAATATTTTCTACTTGTAAAGATAGAAGAAAGTAAAAATGTTGGGATTATCTTACTGAGCATGTTTGGTATACATCTTTTGGTTTGCATCTTTTGTTTGGGTTTGAATTCCTATCAAAATTTTCATTTTCACAGTGAAAGTGTTCATTATTCAATTTCAAAATGAAAAAAAAGTGTTTAATCATTCAAATTTGTGAAAAGATATCAATAAAATCATTTATATAAGTGCAGTTTTAACTATGAAATTTTTTATTTTTAAATATTTAATGAAAAGGACACAAATGGGTGATTCAAGTAGAGAAACTCCAATGGATAAGAGAAACGACATGATGGCAATAAATTCTGATTGGTCCAAAGCTGTTTTCAACCGCCGCGGGCGATCGACTGCAGCGCTTCCATAGACATTACACAGGACGAAAATAGAGAGTTTTTAAATTTATGTAATTCATAATATTTTGACGCTTGTTTAGATTTTTAACACCAAATTTCAGGCTCAGAAATGTTTATATTATGGATATAAGCACAATTTTGTCTAAGAATTTCGCAATTTTCTTGAACAAATATTTTTTTCCTTCCTTAAGTTTCGTTTTCATTCTGTCAGCACCAGCATTATTCTTTCTTTTTCTGGTTATATTTTAAGATATATATATATATATAATTTGGATTATTTTTATTTCTATGACTGAAATATATATATATCCTTGCTTTGTTTCAGTGTAATCGAATCACAAGTATTGTTTTTTTTCCTATTTTCTGTCCTCAGTAATGAAAATATGTGTTGGCGAAGAATGAAAAATCGCCAAGCGCGAAATCCTCCTATGAACTTATCTTGGGAGTAATAGAGTCGTTTCGTAAACTTCGCATAGATGATTTGGGGTAATGGTTAAAGTACCTGTCTGGTAAGTTAAAGGTAGCGGGTTCGATCCTCTTGGCTTCCACTTTTAAAATTTTGTTTCTTTATTGATTTGTTACCAGTTACTCTGATTTTTTTTAATCGATTCTTGTCAATAAAACTAAATTTATTTATATATTTATTTTTGATAATTTATTATCAGTTAATAAAATATTATAATTTTTTAAATCGGTTCTTCTTAATAAAACTAAGTTTTTGTATTTAATATCACCAAAGGGCTATATTTTAATAATTAAAAACCAACATATATTTTAATGCAATAACATCGAATAAAATTACAATTTGAAACATGTTTATGAATTTAAAATATGTTTATGTCGTAATTTTAATAACATAAAAATATCTAATCACTAGAAGTAACATAATATAGTATTCATTTTTATTAAATTAAGAATAATGCTTCATACATCAAATGCGCATATAAATTCAAAACAATTTTGGGAGGATGGGTACGTATGTATTAAGTTGGAAATTAAAAAAAAAAAAAAAAAATATATATATATATATATATATGATAGGGGAGGGGTGTTAAAGGAGATTAAAGGTGGAAATTTTCTGAAGTGTTAATTTAGAAGATCATTTTTTGTTCTTCTTATCTTACTGCACAATACCAAATAGAGAAAAAAAGGGGGAGTTAAAAAAATTTAAACGAAGTTGCGCTCTCCATCCGACAAATAAATCTGTGTTATCAATCATCATTGTGGAGCGATCGATTATAATTAAAAATGTAATATATTTATAGGAAAACTAAAAACGATATTCGATTCTAAAAAACTGGAATATAAAATTTCATGCATGACTACCTGAAAATTTCATGCATTTTAAGACACACCATGAGATCCTGAATGTGTGACTTCGTGAAACATGTTTATTTATATAATTATTTATTAATTTCCTAGGCATCGTTAAAATAAATTGTGTATGGAGATAACCAATATACATTTTAGAGGGGGATTATACATTTTTTTTTTTTTTTCATTTTGTTTCCTATGCATTTCAGGAGAGTAAGAAATAAATTAAGTTTATTATGTAATGTCGGTTGAAGTATATATTTATGAGCAATATGTATATGCAAATATATGTATGAGCTAAGTTCTAAGCCTTAACCACAAAATCCCCCCCTCCCCCCCCAAGAAAAAATATAAACATTTATGGCCGTTTAAATTCCCATAGTTTTAAAAATTAACACTAAGAAACTCCTGAAAATATAGAAATAATTTTTTTAATATATTGTAAAATAATATTAAAATGCATAAATATATGAATACATTTTATCTAAGTGCACTGAAAACCATTGGACTGAATTTCCGGATGCGACACCGCAGAAAAGGGAAACGTTGCCTTCTGAGACAGCAATAATCTATAATTCAAGATGTAATTCGCTTATAAGAAAAATAAAAAAAAAACTGTTACATTGAAAATCCTTTTAATAATCGTACATGAAGAATCGTGCTTTTATGTTTAAAAATGATTCAGAAAGTTTCGCGTTGTTCAATGATGAAATTCTTCTTTGGAGAATCGCCTTAAGGCTATTCTTAACTGCTCTGCTCAACAAGCGCAAAACGTTTTGACACATTTACAAATTCATTTTTTAATGGAAAGGTATAAAATTGCAAAGACTGGCTATGGAAGCAATTTGGAATCGAGCTGTTTTTTCCATTTTTTGATCAATCAATTACCTATTGAGTTATAAGCAATTTCGATCACGTGACAAACACTTTTTTCGACCTTTTTGAGTGCTCTTTCTTCCTTCGCGCGGAAATTCGGTTCAAAACACCCACTTTGACATTATTTTCTGAAAGATCTATTGCGTTTGCAAAAAAAAATGAAAAAAAAAAAAACAACTCAATTACATAGTTTCTGAACAACAACACCAACTAGTTTCATGTATTTTCGAACAAAAATAAATTAAAACTTATGTCAGAAAGTTGCCCTTTTGGATTTGAGAACACCCTTAAGTAAATTAAGGAGGGAGACAACCAATGTAAATAGAATACAAGTATTTTTTTTTTTTTTAAGTATTTCACAATTTTTTTTTCTTTTTTCCTCAGGAATTTTGAAGGTTGTTTTCAAATTCAAACTAATTACTTTCTACCATATTCACGAGGTTTTTTTTTATCCGCAAATGTATACGAATTTGCAAATATTCTTTTCCAGTTGTGAGAAATCGAATAGCTTTTCCCGTTTTTCGATAAATAGAAGTCTTCTCCTAAAATGGCAATAAGAATTGCACATTCTGTCAATTTGTAAGGCACTACAGTCATGAAAAGTTTGTCATAGTCGACTAATTTATTGTAATTGAAGGTGTGTCAAATTTTTAGAAAAATGGAAAACGCAGTGCCATTGTTTGGCGAAAGAGATCGGCATTTTTGGGAAAGCACAATACCAAAAAAAAAAGAGACCACCTTTAATACATTGTTAAATGGCATATGTTCATAGTTTTTTTTATATTTTGGACAATATATAGGAGATATGTTCTAAATTTGAATATTCATAAAAATATCCATTTTAGTTGAAGGATGCTAAATTTATAAAGTTTTAAAAATAAACGCTAAAATTTCGTTATCAAAATCCCGAAGTTCGAGGAATATTAAAAAATGTTACTGATTATTAATGCGATTATGAATTCTGTTTTTGTAAGATCACTTAGTGATCCTATTTCTTTTAATATATGTTTCTTTAATACAAATTATAGGGATGGAGACAATTAAATGGAGATATTAAATTTTTGAGTGCTTTTAAAATATATGCTATATATAAAAATGTAAAAAATAATTGTTTTAAAAAATGCTTGGGGTTAACATTTATATTTTGTATTTTTCGGCCCAAATAGATTCACAGACACACAAAAGTTAACATAGATGGTTGTTAAATTCAAAAGGTTTAGAAAATTAACGATAAACCATACGCCCCCCCCCCCCCTTCCCGCAAGCGAAGAAATGCTAGAAAAATTTTATTGATTAAAAATTTGCATAAGAGCATGGGTAGTTTTTTATTCCTTTAAAAATGTATTGTAAAATAGTACTGAAATGTGTAATTTCAGTTATTCAATTCGATGAGTTGAGTGATTTGATTTACCATATTTTTATAAAAAGTCTAATGAGAAAGTCAATGAATAAATATCTCTTGTTAGATTCTAAATAATCAATTTAAAATCAATATTAAATGTGTTTATGAATAGAAAAATTTCCCTTAGAGCAAATTTTATTATAATATGCACAAAAACAGAAATAAACCCACAATTTGCAATATTTTGATTCGTTCTAAAATATGAGGAAAATTATTTTTTTTACTCTGTTCCATTTCGCAAGAACGCGCATTAAAATAATAATAATAATAATAATAAAAGTAACCAAAGCGCGAGAATGCGCCAAGCGTGGAAGATGAGCTTTGCATGATTTTTTCTTCCAAGGGACACTTTTCTTCCACAGAGCATGCGTACTTGCTCTCATGACGCTTCTCTTACCAAGTTGGAGTTTCTCTAGATTCAAGTGCTCGAATATGCCATCTGGTGAAGAAAAGATATAACTTCTCACTTCAGGGAAATGCCATTGCAAGCAAGATGAATTACATGTATGTTTAAATTGTTCAGAATGATTATTTTTTTGCACAATTTCAGATTTAGTGTGATATTTGTGTTGTTTGTTATATGACGAAGTAAAAATTATCCAAATTTGAATATTTTAAACTTTCAAATGCATTTACAATACAGAAGGATTTCAATGGCACTTTAATGTTAGTTAAAAAGATAATTTTCCCGTACCGACAGCTTATATCGGCACCTAGCTGGCAATTTGTATTTCTGCAGACCAGAAATTTTTGCCTCTACTCAAAATTACTTTTTTCTCCTAAAAAACTCCTATTTTTCTCAGAAAAATAAATAAAAATACATGAAATAAATTCATAATATTATATTAAATTTCTTTCAATATCCAAATTTTTCACAAATTAAACTATTTTTTTAAAGTGTGCTTTTTAAATTTGTAATAATATATTTTTTAAATCTTACTTTGTAGTTAGAACAACTACAAAATTTAACTAACAATTCAAAGTCTTTTTTTATTTTTAAAATGTTCTTCTGCACATAAATTTCAACAATAAAACTGCATTTTCTATATTTTATAAAAAGTATGAATAAATAAATTAATGAATTAGTACTTTTATAAAAGACAAAATTTGCTGTTTGTGTTACTTTACTATTATTTTTATATGTTAGTCTCCACTGTGAAATAAATTAAAATATATTGCATAAAGTTACAATATGCTATTTTAATATTTTGTTATGCAGTAGTTTCTCTATTAAGCTAATAATATTTAAAAATATATCATTTGACATTTTTTTTTAAATCTTAGATTCTTGTGTTTGTAATTAGAATAACTATTATGTATAAAAATAGCAAATAAAGCCTTTGTGCAACAATATTAAAAAGCAGAAAAACCAACGTTTAAAATGCACAAATTGTACATGAAAAGCAGCAAACAGATGTTTCGAATCTACTAGTGAGATTCTTCTTCAGTGCAAGATAGGGAAAAAGGAACAGCGTGCTAGAAAAAAGCAAGGCTGGCTTATATACCCCATGAAGGTTAGAGAAACTCCAATGGATAAGAGAAACGACATGATGGCAATAAATTCTGATTGGTCCAAAGCTGTTTTCAACCGCCGCGGGCGATCGACTGCAGTGCTTCCATAGACATTACACAGGACGAAAATAGAGAGTTTTTAGATTTATGTAATTCATAATATTTTGACGCTTGTTTCGATTTTTAACACCAATTTTCAGGATCAGAAATGTTTATATTATGGATATAAGCATAATTTTGTCTAAGAATTTCGCAATTTTCTTGAACAAATATTTTTTTCCTTCCTTAAGTTTCGTTTTCATTCTGTCAGCACCAGCATTATTCTTTCTTTTTCTGGTTATATTTTAAGATATATATATATAATTTGGATTATTTTTATTTCTATGACTGAACTATATATATATCCTTGCTTTGTTTCAGTGTAATCGAATCACAAGTATTGTTTTTTTTCTATTTTCTGTCCTCAGTAATGAAAATAGGTGTTGGCGAAGAATGAAAAATCGCCAAGCGCGAAATCCTCCTATGAACTTATCTTGGGAGTAATAGAGTCGTTTCGTAAACTTCAGGTAGATGATTTGGGGTAATGGTTAAAGTACCTGTCTGGTAAGTTAAAGGTAGCTGGTTCGATCCTCTTGGCTTCCACTTTTAAAATTTTGTTTCTTTATTGATTTGTTACCAGTTACTCTGATTTTTTTTAATCGATTCTTGTCAATAAAACTAAATTTATTTATATATTTATTTTTGATAATTTATTATCAGTTAATAAAATATTATAATTTTTTAAATCGGTTCTTCTTAATAAAACTAAGTTTTTGTATTTAATATCAACCAAGGGCTATATTTTAATAATTAAAAACAAACATATATTTTAATGCAATAACATCGAATAAAATTACAATTTAAAACATGTTTATGAATTTAAAATATGTTTATGTCGTAATTTTAATAACATAAAAATATCTAATCACTAGAAGTAACATAATATAGTATTCATTTTTATTAAATTAAGAATAATGCTTCATACATCAAATACGCATATAAATTCAAAACAATTTTGTGAGGATGGGTACGTATGTATTAAGTTGGAAATTTAAAATATATATATATATATATGATAGGGGAGGGATGTCAAAGGAGATTAAAGGTGGAAATTTTCTGAAGTGTTAATTTAGAAGATCATTTTTTGTTCTTCTTATTTTACTGCACAATACCAAATAGAGAAAAAAAAGGGAGTTAAAAAAAATTAAACGAAGTTGCGCTCTCCATTCGACAAATAAATCTGTGTTATCCTCAGAGTAATCATATATTAGAGAGGGAATTCCCCGACAGTTTCTTCAGCCAGGATAAAATCACGTGACTCGGGGCAAGAAGCTTCCCGGTCAGCTTGCAAATAGCATTGATTTCTACGTAGGATATTAGACAATTTCATGTTTACGATTCAAAAATATCACAGTAGCAAGTTGTTGTGTTTGTGGATGTACAGAAAGATCAATCAAAACAACTTATGTTACCTTCCTTTGTTATGTATTTATTATTTATTTATTTTTATTAATATTTAAAGGGTCTTAAAAAGATATCATTGGAACTATGATATCGTTTATTCACGTTGTTACGATGAAAATACAAAATATTTTACTTTTAATAACATAAATGTATGTAATAATAGGATATACCGTAATCTAGTGTTATCAGTTTAAATATTAAAATTGTGAGTTTGATTAATTTGAATTTTAAGAACATTTCGTATTAAGGTGTTTGGCGATACATTTTTTTCGCCAAAAGAAACTTCTTTTCGTCGCTTTAAAACCTAAATACTTATGTTTTTGTTTTTTTAAATCTTGCTTTAGATTAAATTTATGCTTTAAATAAAGTATGCTATTAAAGTACGTTTTAAATGTATTAACAGGTCTTTAAATATTACCTAAATTTAATATACTAATAAGATACGCAGCTACATTTAATGCACTCATAACTTTTAGCAAAAAATAATTATAAGAAAAATTAATTAATCGCTCAAACTTATTAATAATGCCAGTATCAAGAAATCAGTATTTTAATTATTTTACACAAAATATTTAAAATTCAAAACTTCGCAGAATTACGAATGAAAGAAGAAAACAGTGGCTTCGTCGTGCGGGGATAGGCGGGGGGGGGGGGGGCAGAACCCTTTCTTGTATAATAAACTTAAAATACAAGTCTGGGCATATTCTTAATGCAATGTATCTTTTTAACCAATGTAACTTAGCTTGATGCTAATCTATATTTATATATTAATATAGCTGATGTTAATTAACCGAAAATGAAAATTAGCACTGATGTGCGGTATCATATAGTTAATCTGCTTTATATATATAACTACTCTGTTTTCTTTCTTTATTTATTTAAACTAAATATATCATTTAATAAAACTAGTTTGTGGATTATAATTTGATTTATTAACGGATTTTTTTGCAGAATAGTTAGGATTCATTGTTATATAGATCAGAGGTTGCCAACCGGTGGTCCTTGAGAAAATTTCGGTGTTCCTCAGAAAATTTTGGACGATATTTGGATTTTGAATGTTAAATTAATAATTGTACTTTATAAATATTAAAACTATTAATGATAACATGATAATACTCTAAAAAATTCCTGTATTTGTAAAAATTTAGATGTGTAGTTTTGAAAATTTAAATTATAGCGGGCATTGGTAATTATATTAATAGAGATTATTTAGTATATTCTTTATTTGTTGAATTGTATTAACACAGATAAGTATTAATTTTGGACTCTCCCGAAAATATGAATATGCATTATTGACTGGAAAAACAACGAAAATTTTGAACTTCATATTTGTGCGATTGCGAAACAAATATTTCGATGATTGGGTCACAGCAATTAAAACTCGTTACTGGTCTCAGCGTGAAATAAGAATTGCTCTCTGTGTTCATGCGATGTCGTTGATTCCGTATATGAACTTATTTTAAACAAACAGTAATAAATATCCCATCAAAATGCGTGATTCTTAAATAAGCTTCAATTATTTAGTAAGGTTGAAATTAACGTCAAGGCTGTTCTCAACTGCTCTGCTCAACAAGCGCAAAACGATTTTACGCATTTACAAATTAATTTTTTAACGGAAAGATATAAAATTGGAAAGCCTGACCATGGAAGCGATTTGGAATCGAACTGTGTTTTCCATTTTTTGATCCATAAAATGCCTATTGAGTTAGAAGTGGTTTTGATCACGTGACAAACATGTTTTTCATCCTTTCTTGAGTAGATTTTTTTTCTTTCGCACGGTAAAGCGGTTCAAAACGCTCACTTTTACACTATTTTTTGAAAGATCTATTGCGTTTGCAAAAAAACGGAAGAAACAGCTCGATTACATAATCATCACAGTTACATCGTAGTAGTTACATCGACAACAAACCTGCTACTTTCACACATTTCCGAACAAAAATGAATTAAAACTTATGTCATAAAGTTGCCCTTTTGGATTTGAGAACAGCATTAATAATTTTGATACAATTAAACAAACTTTTGAACCTTTTTGTTATGATTAAATAAGACGGTGATTATTATTAAAAAATAGTGGTATCAATCACATAGGCAAGAAAGTGACACCCCACATTTATAATTTTATTTTATTGAATAGGTACATTTCATTTTAATAGAATAAACATTCTGTGATAATTATTGTACAAATACATTTTTATTGTTAAAAAATTCTTATTAGTAGTCCGTGTGATTTCAAATTTTGAATTTAGTGTTCCGTGAGGTTCAGAAGTTGGCAATCGCTAATATAAATGAATTAAGCATAGCCAAATAACTTTTTTTTTTTTTAATTGTATTATTTCTGAAATTGAAATTTTGCATTTTGGACTTTTTCTATTTCTAACTATTTTGTGTGTATTTATGCAATTTGTATTGTAAAATAATTCCTGTATATTTGTTATAGTTGTGTACTAAGTTATTATTTATAAACTTGCATCCATGAAGCGAAATTTGTAAATAAAATTATGTGTGTAAGTTTGAGTTCAGTTAAACATTTCAATTAGTTGAATGTATTGTTATAGATGTATTTTTTTGGAAAGAAAAACAATAAACATTTCATGAATTCAGAAAGTTTAAAGCTGACATTTTTTTTTTCAGTTAAAATGTCCTTTATGTAATATCAGTGTTTTCCAATTAAAATTATTATTAAACTCTTTAAATTTTTTTAATTTACAAAAAAAGAAAAAAAAAGACCTGTTTGTTAAGTTTCTAGCATTATAGTAATAATAGGTAAATAATTCATCACCTAAATTTCAGTTCCCTCGAAAAATTTCACCTTTCTCCCCCTGCCTTTTGGCCTTCTAACACACAAAGTTAAACTTCTTATCTAATTTCTTTATTTGTTTCTGTCCTATTTTTTACTTTGTATTAACAATTAAAAAAAAATAAGTATCTAATGAAATTAAATATAAACAAAACCATGTCAAAGATTGAAAACAGATTAAATTATTAGTTAAATATATACATACATATTTATCTGAATAAAAGTTTCATAATTTCATTATTTATTTATTACTGATGAGGCATTCTTTGAATGATAAAGAAAACATTAGGATAAATATCCGGTGTACATTCAGATTTCTTTTACTACTGATTTTATATTTCTGTCAACTCTCAAATTTCTGAATCACAGCATAAAAATACTGCACTCCTGCCAAGAGCTGCGATAAAGCGAAAAACTAACGTTGCTACTGGTAACCTTTCATCGCCAAATGCCAACTGTCACGTGGGTCATCCTGGCCCCACTTTTTACAAGCGAAAGTAACGGGGATGAGCTCTCTATATAATATTTACTCTGAGGTGTTATCAGTCATCATTGTGGAGCGATCGATTATAATTAAAAATGTAATATATTTATAGGAAAACTAAAAACGATATTCGATTCTAAAGCAGTAATGGAAAGGTATAAAATTGCAAAGACTGGCCATGGAAGCAATTTGGAATCGAGCTGTTTTTTCCATTTTTTGATCAATCAATTACCTATTGAGTTATAAGCAATTTCGATCACGTGACAAACACTTTTTTCGAATTTTTTGTGTGCTCTTTCTTCCTTCGCGCGGAAATTCGGTTCAAAACACCCACTTTGACATTATTTTCTGAAAGATCTATTGCATTTGCAAAAAAAAAAAATGAAAAAAAAAACAACTCAATTACATAGTTTCTGAACATCAACACCAACTAGTTTCATGTATTTTCGAACAAAAATAAATTAAAACTTATGTCAGAAAGTTGCCCTTTTGGATTTGAGAACACCCTTAAGTAAATTAAGGATGGAGACAACCAACGTAAATAGAATACAAGTATTTTTTTTTTAAGTATTTCACATTTTTTTTTCTTTTTTCCTCAGGAATTTTGAAGGTTGTTTTCAAATTCAAACTAATTACTTTCTACCATATTCACGAGTTTTTTTTTTATCCGCAAATGTATACGAATTTGCAAATATTCTTTTCCAGTTGTGAGAAATCGAATAGCTTTTCCCGTTTTTCGATAAATAGAAAAGTCTTCTCCTAAAATGGCAATAAGAATTGCACATTCTGTCAATTTGTAAGGCACTACAGTCATGAAAAGTTCGTCATAGTCGACTAATTTATTGTAATTGAAGGTGTGTCAAATTTTTAGAAAAATGGAAAACGCAGTGCCATTGTTTGGCGAAAGAGATCGGCATTTTTGGGAAAGCACAATAACAAAAAAAAAAGAGACCACCTTTAATACATTGTTAAATGGCATATGTTCATAGTTTTTTTTATATTTTGGACAATATATAGGAGATATGTTCTAAATTTGAATATTCATAAAAATATCCATTTTAGTTGAAGGATGCTAAATTTATAAAGTTTTAAAAATAAACGCTAAAATTTCGTTATCAAAATCCCGAAGTTCGAGGAATATTAAAAAATGTTACTGATTATTAATGCGATTATGAATTCTGTTTTTGTAAGATCCCTTAGTGATCCTATTTCTTTTAATATATGTTTGTTTAATACAAATTATAGGGATGGAGACAATTAAATGGAGATATTAAATTTTTGAGTGCTTTTAAAATATATGCTATATATAAAAATGTAAAAAATAATTGTTTTAAAAAATGCTTGGGGTTAACATTTATATTTTGTATTTTTCGGCCCAAATAGATTCACAGACACACAAAAGTTAACATAGATGGTTGTTAAATTCAAAAGGTTTAGAAAATTAACGATAAACCATACGCCCCCCCCCCCCTTCCCGCAAGCGAAGAAATGCTAGAAAAATTTTATTGATTAAAAATTTGCATAAGAGCATGGATAGTTTTTTATTCCTTTAAAAATGTATTGTAAAATAGTCCTGAAATGTGTAATTTCAGTTATTCAATTCGATGAGTTGAGTGATTTGATTTACCATATTTTTATAAAAAGTCTAATGAGAAAGTCAATAAATAAATATCTATTGTTAGATTCTAAATAATCAATTTAAAATCAATATTAAATGTGTTTATGAATAGAGAAATTTCCCTTAGAGCAATTTTTATTATAATATGTACAAAAAAAGAAATAAACCCACAATTTGCAATATTTTGATTCGTTCTAAAATATGAGGAAAATTATTTTTTTTACTCTGTTCCATTTCGCAAGAACGCGCATTAAAATAATAATAATAATAATAATAATAAAAGTAACCAAAGCGCGAGAATGCGCCAAGCGTGGAAGATGAGCTTTGCATGTTTTTTTCTTCCAAGGGACACTTTTCTTCCACAGAGCATGCGCACTTGCGCTCATGACATTTCTCTTACAAGTTGGAGTTTCTCTAATGAAGGTAACGTTAAAAATCAGGAACTCAAACATTCTTCTATTACTCAACATTCTAGGGCTGGGATTACGGTGCCTCACTTAAGATCAACTTAGAGACTTACGATATGAACAAAACGTAAACGGCATTACGGTGCCTCGCGATCTTACGACAGCTTGGAAGCAGCCGTAAGTTAAGACAAAAGTGGATGCGCTTGCAACCACAACAAATGTAACTGCGGCCTGTGATTGGCTGACTGCAGGAGGACTTACGCTGAAGCACGAGGACTTGCGCCGAGGCACCGTAATACCAAGTTACGACTGATCGCAGGAACGCCTATCCTACGATCGAGCGAGGCACCGCAATCCCAGCCTAGGTCTTCTCAACATAGGTTCGATTTTTCCTCAGCCATCATTATCCAAAAATTTTCTTCGAACCTTGATCTTGATTTTTGGGAAGCTTACCACATCAATTAAAAATTCTCACTCTTTAGTAAACGACTTATCTAGTACTCCTGATTTTCCAAGTATTTGGAAAGCATTAATTTAATTCCCTTTTCTTTGGTTTCTTTTTCTCTTCTTCTCTGGTAGATGTCGCTACTTGTCCACCCAGTCGTTTCTACTGTTTCTCTCTCATTGGTTGTTTTTGGCGCCTTCGCTACCCGCATAGGGTATATAAGCCAGCGCGTTTCTGTCTATGATTTTGCTCAGCCTTGCTTTTTTCTAGCACGATGTTCCTTTTTCCCTATCTTGCACTAAAGAAGAATCTCGCTAGTAGATTCAAAACAGCTGTTTGCTGCTTTTCATGTACTATTTGTGCATTTTAAACGTTGGTTTTTCTGTTTTTTAATAACTATTATGTACTTAATTATAGGATCTGATAAGATTTTGAATATTTGTATTACCCAGACAATTATTATAACTACAATCCTGTGTTTTAAAAAAGTAATCTAATTTTTAGAAAAGTTATATGAAGAATGTAAATGCATATTTTTTTAAAAATCATGAAATATTTGGATAATGAAAAAAATTAAGACGATTTATTATAAATTTATATCGGATATTAAATGTATTTCCTGTAAAAAATAGTAGTTTATTCATAAAAATAATTTTAAATAGTACGAAATTTTTCTGGTCTATAGAAATAAAGTTTGTCTACTTTTTTTTTCTTTTCATTAAATATTTAAACATGCAAAATTCTATAGTTAAAAAATGCAGACACATTATTTATATTTTTTTGTAAATTTCATAGATTATGCATGTTTTTTTAATTGTTGTTGAACATTTATTGATGAACATTTTCACTGAAAAAAAAAATAGGATTCGAAATCAAACGAAAAATTCAAAAATTAAGCACACTGCCAAAATGCTCCTGGGACACTTGCCAAAAGAAGTAATTTATCCAATTATAAGCTATAGCATAAGCTTTGAGGCTATTTTCTAAAGACTTTGGTTAATGCACTTTATCGCTTTTTTATATTTATCTAATGACTGTATTCTATTGATACACAAACATTCACCACATTCTGTATTTCTGACCTCAGAACCTCCCCTTGTTAGTCAGTTGTCATGCTCAATTCCATCCAAACAAGAAATTTATTTCTATTAGAAATAAAATACATAGAGGCGTCAAAGCCCCATTTTGTTTCCAGTCCACACATTATAAACTAGACAGAGTACTATTTAACTACTATTAATTTTTCAAAATCATTTGGAAACAAGTAAAAAATTCACTTCATTTGGACTCTGTTGAGTTTATATGATAAGTGTATTTATGTTTTTTATTACTTTTAACTCAATCATACTGATTGGTAAAGATAGCATACATATTGATAATTTTTTAACTGAGTAAAAAAGTGATCAGGCCTAGAGTCAAATCCAATACCTTTAACTTAAACTGCCAATGCTCTACCGATTGTGCTACCTGACAGACAACCAGTCAATACAGTTCATTTAGACAACCTGGTTGACAGTAACATCTGACATAGTAATCACTATGATTGAATTAAAAATAATAAAGTTTATTTATATGTCTGTTGTTTAATGGAGTTCTGTTACATGCAGTACATTGTGTTGAACTGTCTATGTGACAGACCAGATGCTATTGCTAATAATGTCGCTTGAAAGAATCTTGTCTGTCCAGATAGTTCAATAGGTAGATTGTTGGCAATTTTTGCTTGATGTTTACTTATCAAGGAGCTAGTGCTAGTTTAAAAATATTTTTACAACAAGTTTTTCTGGTGGGGCATTGCAGTTTACAAAATTGCAGGTTGTTGCTAAATTGGAACTGAAAAACCTCCCTCCCATAATACTTCAGAGATTAGAAAATGTACAGTAAAACATCTGAATAACGGCCATATCTGAAGTGCGGCAATTGTCCGCTGTTGAGAGGTAAAAATGTGCAAATATATAGGTGTCAGAGATTGGGAAAGTGTCTCCTAAATAGAGGAGTCTGCTATAAAGGTTTTTTCTGTAGTCTTTAAAAGACTGATATTTCTAATATCATCTGCATTTAATAAATGGTTTAGTTCAGTGGTGGGATTCAAATAACTTAACAACCGGTTCGCTGCCCGAATGATTTTTGATATACAAAAATGAAAGAAAAATGAAGCATCACACACAGATTATGAAACGCTTTCCAATATGATAAGAACTTTGTTTAAAAAAACTTTGATCCTTTGATACAGTGAAAAAAATCCTGAAACATGTTACCCTATAAAAGGACGTTAATAAATATTCGGCAATCATGAAACCCTGATCATAATTTGTATCAGAAAATACATCAAAACAATCAAGGCTTAATTTCTAACAAAAAAGTACCGGAGCCCTAATATTCTGCAATGCTAACAACCGTAGCGTGCTCCCCCCCCCCCCCCCCCATTACTCCAATCTGCATATTTATATTTCATACATTATATGTAAAAATTTAAAGCGGTTTTTTTTCTTTATCAAAATAATAAATTTTAAATATATCTGCATATACTTAGTTGTCAACTATTTCTGTTTCTAGTTATCATTCCTTCCGAATAGCAATCTTTGTCTAATTTTAAAGTTAATTAATTGAATAATTCTGCGAATAAATATGATAAGGATTATGATTCAGAAACAGTGTTAACATAAAAAAGGAATAGTTCGCTGCTGTGCATTTTTATAAAAAAAATCAATGAAATTTACAGAAATTAATATTTATATTCTGAAGAATGGAACAGCGTTTCTAAATTTCCTATAGAATATGCTTACCTTAACCTACAATCGATTCCTTTCGCATAACAATCTTTCGTGGTGAGTTCCTGAAAATAAAATTAAATGAAAATTTCGACACCGTTATGGGAAAGATTCTATGCTTTTATAGAAAAAGAGGAAAACACTGCTCGATTGCTCTCTATCAGAATAATGATACATGGCAATTATATCTACTTACAGATGAAAGTAAACTTCGTAAATCTGCAGAGCAGAGCCTTAGCATGGGCTTCGTTCATGTTACAAAATAAACAGAAAACTCACTAACGTGATTTTTATACACATACAAAATAGAAGACTTAAAACCTCAAGCTGTTGCCCACTGACTAAAAACAGAAAATATTCTTTTGAGGTTCAATACCTAAATCAAAAAATAAAATAAACCAGCCAATTAAAAATTATCGTAATGTTGCAAAAGAAAATTGAACTGTAAGCAAATTCATTGTTCAGTCTCTTGATTGGCGCCGTATCAACACGTCACCGCCATCAATACCAGACATAAATTTGCAAATAGAATAGTAAAATACGATTCCTGTTTCCCTTCATTCTGACCAAAATAGCATTAAAATGATTTTAAATAAAATAGAACACGTAATTTTTAAGGAGGATTTTTTCCCCCTATACATGAATAAATAAAATTTTTAATGTAATTCAGATTGAGCTTGAGGCAGCGCAAGCTCAAATACTGATATAAAAATTGAATTGAAACCTCTCCTTATAAGTGTTTTGATAAAAAAGAATGCAAAAGCTTGGAGATGGGAAGGAAAGAAAAGGAGAATTTAGGCTTCGGATTTTCGGAAGCGCTATTGCACCGGGCTCCGGAGCTCTATATTTATTAGCTCCTGTGAATCCGACCAATATTTAAATATTTACTAAAACCAGAGAAATACCGGAGGTAAGCTCCGGTGGGCTCCGGCGCAAATTCAGCCCTGAAAACAATGTAATATAAAAATAGCCGAAATATAAGTTTAAGAATTAACCCACACTGTTAAAAATTTTCCTGTGAAATTACAGAGAATCTACGGGTAATCCATTATCTTAAGTCTTATGTAAAATTACAGAGATTAGAAAAACTGAGATTTTGTTAAATAACAGAGAAGTTATTTGGTAAATTTACACAAGACTCTGTAAATTAACATCGTTAAAAATACACAAGACTGTAAATTAACATCGTTAAAAATACACAAGACTGTAAATTAACATCGTTAAAAATACACAAGACTCTGTAAATTAACATCGTTAAAAATACGCAAGACTCTGTAAATCAATTTATTTTTTTAATTAAAATAATTTAACTTAGTTTTTGAAGTCAGTGAATTTTAGAACTTCGAAGTATCAGAGTTATTCAAGCAAATTTGAACACTGCTGTGCCATTTATTTTTTTTACACAACTTGCTTCTGGCCGGCCTGAGGTTTGAACCAGAGACCTCTGGGCAGGAGAAAAACATCCTACTGACTGCGCCATAGTAGTTTTTACTGGGGGAAGGGTGCATAAAGGATGTCCTTTATAATAAAGCGGGGAAAAATCTATTGTACTTGTGCTTTTCAAAGATTTCGCTTCAAATATATTCGTTCGAAAATTTCTTAAACGGTTTATTTTAATTTAGTTTGGACCGAAACATAATACCTATTATTTTTTTAAATCAAATTTATTTTTTTAATCCTTTATTTACTGAATTATTTATCAAGAAATTGCTTCTTCTCAATAATTATCTTCTTTAATAACTGAAGATATACTGGAATTTTTAAATAATAATAATGTGAAATTTAGGTGTATTTTTTCATTAAAACTGGTTAAATATATTGATAATTATAACATTTTTTGTAAAATATTTGCAAAAATAATCTGATTAATTAACCAAAATTACTTTTAAGGTTATATCACAATTCTTATAAAAGCAATGTATTTAAATGTATTATGATTCTAACTAAATGAATGAAAAAAAAATGAAACAATTTTTTTCTTTAATAATTCTAATAAAATTGCAAAAGAATTTTAAACGTGTGTATTTGAATTACAAGTTTTAACAAAGCTGAAAATATATTTAAATAAAAACATAGGAATCCCTACAGGGAATTAGATACAAGATAAGGGAAATGTCTGTAAATCGATGACCAAGAAACTCAATCGAATGCATTTAACCGAGAACTAGTGTAAATTTACAGAGAGTCTTGACCGAGAAACTCAATCGAATGCATTTAACCGCGAACTGGTGTAAATTTACAGAGAGTCTTAACCGAGAAACTCAATCGAATGCATTTAACCGAGAACTGCTGTAAATTTACAGAGAGACTTTACCGAGAAACTCGATCGAATGCATTTAACCGAGAACTGGTGTAAATTTACGGAGAGTCTTGACCGAGAAACTCAATCGAATGCATTGAACCAAGAACTAGAGTAAATTTACAGAGAGTCTCGATTTTTTTTCTGTGATTTTACAGAAATTTTTAACAGTGCATGTTCATGACCTAAAGTTGTATATAACATATTTAGAAAAATATCCATGCTATAGTAAGTGAGACAAACTTTTGCATGACCAAAACTTCTCGAGTTATGACATTTAGAAATTTTAGGATTTTTTATCATTTCTTAGTAAAAAAAAAAAAAAACAAGGCCAGACAACGCTGGAAATTCGTAAAATACAAAGTATCAAGTTTAGATCATACAATGTCTTTTCATTTGTTAGAGCTGGAAAAATATTTTTCTAACTATAACTAATAGGACTCGAGGAACTTATCAAAATTTTGAATTTGTTACATTTACGAAAATAACTTCTAAGATATGAACAATATAAAAAAATGTGCAGTTGGAAGTATATATCTAAATCTGACGATTTAAGTATTAGCTTATAGATCAGAGATAACAGGGAACATTTCGTGTCCATAGCAAAGTACCGTTTATTCGAATAACTGGGCCCGTGAAGAATGACCCTTAAATTAACCAGAAATTTGTATGATTTTATATCTTAAAATCTATTTTATCTGAATTTATATTTTAAATGAAAACATACCTGATTTCGTCCAAATTTCACACATATCATTATTTTTTTTAAAATATTTCTACGCGTCCGAATACACTGCTCAAAACAATTAAAGGATATTTGAAGATTTATATAAAATAATATATAAACGAAATTTTTTTTGCCGAAAATAGAAGAAGAGAATCACAAATGTAAATTTTTCTGGTTTTCAAACTGTGGAGTATGCAGATTTTGAGTTCGACGTCAAAAATGTCGCTTCAGCGGCAGCGAATGAAATTTGACTTTCAACTGGATAAAAGAGAATGAAGACAAGGATGATCGGCATTCAGTGATTGCTTTGTTTCGATAAGTACGATGTCTCAGCGAAGTCATTTGACAGATTCAGAAGCTTTGAGAATTGTTGGTAGGTTAGAAGGGGGCCAAACTCAAGCCGAAGTAGCGCAAGCCATTGGAGTGTCACAAAGTGTCATTTCCAGGATCTGGAACCGTTTTTTGGAGAGTGGATGTGCAGGCCGAAGACCAGGGCAAGGTCGTAGACGGGCAACAACGCCCAATGAAGATCGGTATTTAGCGTTAACAGCTCGGAGACACCGAACCATGAACGCTACTCTTCTCCAACAACACCTTCGCTCGGCTACAGGCACCACGATTTCAACTCAGACTGTCCGAAACCGGCTCCATGCTGTAGGTCTGTATGCTCGCCGACCGATGGTATGTGTTAGATTAACATCAAGGCATCGTCGCGACCGCAGGGAGTGGGCAACCGAGCATGTCAAATGGATGAGAAGTGAATGGAGCAATATTCTGTTTTCTGACGAGTCCCGTTTTTCTGTGCATCCGGATAATAGGCGTATTTTCATCTGGAGGGACCGTGGCAGTAGGAATAATCATGCGTTCGTGCACGAAAGTGTCAGATTTGGCGGTGGAGGAGTGTTGGTGTATGGTGGCATCTCCATTGACGGGCGCACTGACCTCTACATCATTCGAGATGGAGCTCTGACTGGTCGCCGATATAGGGATGAGATCTCCAGACCTATTGTAGTCCCTTACGCTGCAGCAATCGGAGATAACTTCATTTTAATGGACGATAACTGCAGGCCACATCGTGCAAACCTGGTGGAGGATTTCCTTTTCGAGGAAGGAATCGTTCGAATGGAATGGCCAGCGTGTTCTCCAGACATGAATCCAATCGAGCACGTTTGGGACGCTCTAGGAAGACGAGTTTCTGGCCGCCAACAACCCCCACAAACTCTCCAAGAACTGGAAAGGGCTCTTCTGTAAGAGTGGGGCAGAATACCCCAACTCGTCATTAATAGCCTCATTGAGTCCATGCCTCAAAGGTGTTCAACGTTGCTGGCCGCCCGTGGAAACCATACCCCCTACTGAAAATGATTTTCTTTGAAGAAAACACCTTTTCTTATTCTTTTTTTCTCATATGCACAAATTGTGTTTTTTTTCCTTTAGTACACAAATGCGCAATAAAATGCTTTTTTTTCTGCCAAACATGTGTAATTTATTCTCATATAACCTAGTATGTCTGTCGACTATGTATCAATCAGCTAAACAGTTTACCAGATACAAAATCCACCTAAAACTGCAATATCCTTTAATTGTTTTGAGCAGTGTACTTCAAAATTTTTGTAGAAGATAATTAAAGATGATCTATTGAGAATCTCAATACCATCTCAATTTGAGATACTCTTTAGAAATTGTGTTCAAATACGGTCGTTTAATTACTTTTAGCACAGAAAAATATCATCTCCGTGAGGCGTGAAATGACCTGCATTTGCCGGTGTATTTGTAAGGGTTAAAATTCCTATTTTTTTAAACCGATGGTCCCATCAATAAGAAGGTGGTTTCAGATTTACGAACATATTATTGGTTTGTCAGTACCTCTAAAATGTAGCGCTGGAGGAGCGAAACCCTGACGAAACACTCATATTTTCCCGATTTCGTAGAAATCTTCAAGCATTTTATTTTGTGAGAAATATTTCTACGCGTTCGAACGTTTTAAAATTTTTGCAGGGGATGTAAAAATCTGGTATATTGAGATGCTCTGAAAAGAGTGCGTAAAGAACACGTACGTTTAGTTATTTTTAGCGTAAAAAAATATCGTCTTCGTGAGGCGCGAAGTGGCCTGCGTTTACCGGTGTATTTGAAAGGGTTAAAATTAATATTTGTTTTAAACCAATTGAACCATCGATTAGAAGAGGGTTTCACTTAATGAATATATCTTTGGTTTGTTGGTACCTCCAAAATTGCGACCTGGAGGAGCGTTGTAATAAGGGAGAAAAAGTTTTTCGGAAAAACGACGCCTTTTGAAAATTGTTTTTCACGCGATTAACTGCGATTTTTTTTTAATTGATTGCGGCATTTAAGACGTAGATCTTACAGACTATGTCTTTCATTTTTAACTTTACTAAGCGATTTGGCCGATGCAAGTTAATAAATAATGACAAAATACGCCCCCCCCCCCCCCCCCACCGAAATTTCTTCTTTTCGTTCTTCATTTTCAACTGATGCATAAGTAAGGCGCCAGCGTGCGCCAGAGTTTTTTCT
Source organism: Maratus speciosus (assembly GCA_963932465.1). NCBI lineage: Eukaryota > Metazoa > Arthropoda > Arachnida > Araneae > Salticidae > Maratus > Maratus speciosus. Next base: position 29,759,806 of record OZ010794.1, read on the forward strand.
TTCTCGCAAGGACCGAGTTGAGTTTTTAATGAGAGTGAGTTGCGATTTTTAATTAATAACTCAACTAATTATTAGAATTTTAAAATTCTGTGTTTCAGGTGCATCAGGAGACATTTTGAGCTAGCCTCGTACGTGCCGTAGATTTTGCTAGCCATCGCACACACACACAGACACACAGACAGAGCAAAACTTTCTTTTATTAGTATAGATAAGTAGTTAGTGTAATTTTTAATAACCTTGTCATATAACTAGAATTAGCCTAGGGCTGTTAATTTAGTTACCAAAATTGTTCAAAATTTCGTTTTTTTTAAGTTGAACATTCTCTTACAGGAGAGATGAAAAAAAATATATTAATGTTCCAAATGAAATATCATTTTATTAACTGAAATTAATCAGAACTTAACACAGAGTTATGTCTAGAAAACAATGATTTGCAGATAAACATTTAAAGAAAGCAAATTAATGTAAATGCGATTTTCGCATTTGAAGTATCATTTTAACAACCGGTTCGCCAAACTCAACACAAATTAACAACCGGTTCTACCGAACCGGTGCGAACCGGCTGAATCCCACCACTGGTTTAGTTTTATTTTCCTGTCATTAATTTAATTCTTTATTTTCATTCACGTGATTGGCATTTCTTCTCATTATATGGTGTATGAGGAAGGGGGAGGAATCTATTATGATTCATCTGCACGAAATTTAGTCATTTTTGTTACATTTAGTAATGCTCAACAGAAAATCTCAAAAGAGAAAATGACAGTAGTATATTATTATTTACATAAAATGTATGTTAAAATTCAGAAAATTTAAATTTATATACTAGATAAATGTTATTGTAAGGTTTTCAGAAGCATATCAAAACATTTTAGTTTAATATAACTTGGTCAACCAAAGTTTAAAAGTTGCTTATATTTTTGCCATTATTTACTTTGGGAAAAACAGCAAATTTTTTTTCTAATATATTTTTAGGTATTTCTTTATTATGGCAGACCCCAAAGTTGAATCGCCAAATTATAAGAAATATATAACGATATACGTGTAATCGTTTATGATTTTATGACATTTCATGATGTAATATGTACAAGTTATAGTCATTTATACATATCTTGTGTATAAGGCATATAGGACGTATGTTTGATATGTAAGATGCAAATGTTGCTCATATATTAATGTATATGATGCATATTGAACTACCTATATGTGTACATAGGATGCATATACAGTAGAGTCTCAAAAATCCACACAGCTTGGGACCAGAGCCTGTGCAGATTCTGGTTTAAATTTTTTATTTTTTGAACTTATCTGTATCCATTTACAAGAAGAGCATGTAATAATTCAATTTAAGTGAATTAAACTTGAAGCTCTTTTATTTACCTGTACATCATCATTTTAATATCTCAATTTTTTTTATTACTTTTAAACATTTCTTGTACTGTCCTTTGTTTGAGAACTTTCATGTTATCTTGATAAAGTTTCTTTTGCATTGTGTAAACAGCCATTATTTCCTATTGATTTATACAACTCAGTTGCTCCAAGAAATTAAAAAAAAAAATATTTCACCAAAAACAAACCTTCTTCAAACTTTTTTTTTCTCACAGTCACTGTCAGACTCCCTTTCACTGTTTTCAGCTGGGCTCATTATTGAATAAATAATTTCTTCACCTGCAACATGATTTACCAAAATTTCATGCTTATTGTTCACCCATTCAACAATTTCTTCTTCTTTGGGAAGCTCTTGTGAATCTGTTTTGAAATTTTTTGCTTAATTCAACAGTACAGATGCTTTTGCTTGAAGTAAGGTAAACTGAAAACTTGGAAAATCTGTATCTTCATCCTGATTTTCGACGAATAAAGAGCCAGACCCTATTTTATGCCATGCATCAATTAGAGGACCTTTTGTAGTAGAAGTTCATACTTCATCAATTAAATAAATGCAGTCTTTTATGCTAAATATTTTTTTGAACTTTACTGTTGCTTCAAATGACAAATCAGCATTAATAGGCTGCTATAAAAAATTGATTTGTACTGACATTTTACACTATGGATCCATACTCTGATCCATAAAAGCTTTTAATATTTGAAATATCCTGTGTCATTACTATTTTCTCATAAATGTACGATAAAAATAACTTTATTTTCGTTCACTGACATTTAAAAAATAGATTATAAAAAACGCTTCTTAACTGCTATTTTCACTGTTTACATTTTGAAATGCATGCGGATTTCAGAAGATTGCAGATTTTAGAAGTGCGGATTTTAGAGACTCTGCTGTACAACAATAGTCTATTTTCAAAACAATAGTCTATTTCCTTAAATATTGCCCCTAAACACACACTTCCAATTGCAAAGTTTCATAAAAAAGGTGTAAAATATGATGACACAAGTTGCTACTCTATTGGGGGTTGGGTGTATTTCAGAAAATTCAAAAACAAAATTTTTAGACGTCCACCGTAGGGTAAAATTTTCAATTAGGAAATTTTCCCTTATCCATTCCTGAATTAAACACAAAAAAATTCATCTTTATATCTGGAAAACTCACAGAGATATGTCCTTTTAAAAAATTCACCAGGTTTGAAGGGTTTAGACATAAATTGAAATGGATGTACCCTAATTTCCTGCCTATAATCCGCGGCGGCATATAATCCGCAGGTGTCAATTTCATGAAATTTTGGGAAAAAACATCGTATAATCCGCAGGTGAAATTTTCACTTAAAAAAATTCACAAGATCCACAGGACTAACATTGTGCCACAACGGAAAAAATATTGAGTCTAGTGTAAAATATTTTCATTTTTAACGTTTGTATTTAATATACCACTTGATAAATAAATAAATAAATAATTGAAAATTCAGTACAAAGATATTTGCAATTCTATTAGGTATACACAAGTAAGAATAAATTTGGAAGGATTACATTACTACTTAGTATAAAAATTATAATTAAATGAGTTAATTACATAAAATTAATTACATATGTTTAAATGAAATCTAAATCCCTTAAACTAGTTTTTTTCGTCTTATTTTTATATTAATATAATTCGGCCTGAATGAGTCGATACTCAGAGTCTATGAGTCGATATGATATGCTTTTAACATCTGCAGTGATGGCGCCATCTACCGAACAACGAGAAAAATATTGAAAATCAAGCAAGCTTTATCCCAAAATACAATAATATTATAGTTCCTGATAAAAAATAAATAAAAACATATGAAATGAAAAGATGTTTTAATTTAATCAAAAGTCTTCATTAAAAAATTAACACAGATTCAATAAGTTGCACTGTTTTTAATGTTCTTTCAAAAATTATAATAATGAAAATAGAAACTTACCCATTATGTTACATGACAAACTTGTACGGCAAAAATATAAACAATACTTAATAAGTTATTTAAATGAAATATAAATTCCTTAAACTAATTTTTTTGTTTGTTTTATTTTAATTTTAATATGATTCGTCTTAATGAGTATGCTTTTAACATCTGCAGTGATGGCGCCATCTACCGGTCTACGAGAAATATATGGAAAATCAAGCAAGCATTATCCCAGAATACACTAATATTATATTTCCCGATAATAAATAAATAAAAAACATTTGAAATGAAAAGATCATTTGATTTAATCAAAGGACTCCATTTGAAAATTAATGCAGATTTAATAAGTTGCACTGTGTTCAATATTTATTCAAAAAATATAATAATGAAAATAGAAACTTACTTATTATGTTACATCACAAACTTGTACGGCAAAATTATAAACAATACTTAATAATTTATTATATCGACGTGAAAAATCAGATACTCTTGATAATAAAATAATTTAATTAAATCCATCAAAATCAGAAGAAAACAAATTCGAAAGGGATTATTCTCATCACCTAGTGAATATGAATCGGCTAGCGCCATCTGTTGATTCTTAAGAAAGATATTTATAAATTTGCTTTAACACGTTCACGCCGGCCCGGTGGGTCATACTCGACTGTCTCAGAGTTGTAAAGTTTCCGGCTTTTTGCACACCACTGTTATTTTAGAGAAAATGTTGTTCCTTTAAATCACCCAATAGTTCTAATTAAATAAAACAACATTTTCTGTATTAAAATACTGGTATCCAAAAAGCCGGAGACTAGGCAGCTGTGAGATAGTCGAGTGTGACCCACCGCGCCGGCGTGAATGTGTTAAAAAATTACATTTATTGACATTTAGGAAGGTATCATGTAGGAAAAAACTCGCAGATAATACGCGGCGGCGTATAATCCGCATTACAGGAAAAATAAAGTTTTTTAACGTATAATTCGCGGATTATAAGCAGGAAATTAGGGTAATACAAGAAACAATGTTTTTAAGGAGTCTGGGAAACATTTAATAATTTTTATTTAGTTAGTTAGAATTTGGAATTTTTTTGTGATAGTTAACCATATAATTTGTAAACAAAATCACATCCAAAAATGTCTTATACAGTTTAAAAATAATTTTTTTTTTTAAATTGGGGTAATTTAAAATCATTATAACTAGAAATGTTATCTGTCCAATTTCAACATTTTTTCATTTCATAAAAGATAAAAATATGTTTCAATTTCAGCATTTAAAAAAAATCATATTTTCAGAAGTAAACATTTTTTTCAAATTTGCCGAAACAAAATTAATGTAAAATAACCGAAAAAGACATGTTCCAAGTACAAGCCATTTATTTTTAATGATTCTTGATGTATAATAATGTAAAGACTAGAAATGGTGAAGAAAACTCATCATGCAGAAAAATGCATTTAGGGTTTTAAACAAAGATTCTCCTAATATAAGGTTTAAGTGCCCTTTTAAAGCTTGTAGGCGAATAAGTAACTCCATCACGTAGCCTAAACTTCTAATTCACTTTAACTTTTGCCGTTTCCACCTTCTTTCTGTACTATTTAAATGTCTCAATTGATTTAAACAAGGCTTTTTCTAACATACCGATTTCGAGCTTTTTCATAAGTTTAGCTCTCACAACTTCAGATTTTTTATAGGCCCGGCTCATTAAAAAAATTTCTTTATTATGACAGCCCGGCCCGTTCGATAGTTAGCCTTCATTTTACTGGCCGAGCCCTGTTATAGACGGGTACAGGCGCTGTTCCCGGCCCGGAACCTATTTTTATTAAAGACACTCGGGACGGGCCTGGTCTTTGCTCTTTTCCGGATGGGCTGGGATTGGGCCTTAATTTTTTATGAAAGATCGAGCCAGGAATAACGTATTTTTCCCATAACGAGCCGGGACTAGCTTCAGTCTTCCCAGTTCTGCATAGGCCGAAAATTCCAGTATTGGTCTCTACCCAGCCCATATGAAAATCATTTTCTTGACTTGGCCTAGTCCATGAAAAAATCTGTAAAATTTGAGCCGACACAGAAATTTTCGCCAAAAATGCATATATCTTTAAATTGCCACTGTTCTACAATTAAACTTTAATATTTTTTTTTTTTTTTTTTTTTAAGAATAGTAGATTTTAAGGCAACAAAATTAAAATACAGTAAAACCTATGAAAAAGAACCTGTCTATGACGGAATCCTGTATTAAACGGAAATATTTATTGATTCTTGCAAAATAAATAGAATAATTTGTGAGAAAAGATTAGAATATATTTGCACATTATAAGAAGGGAACTTTACTATATTGAATTTTTTTTCGTTTTGATTCCGCCTTAAAATATATTACTGTATAGCTTTTTTCAAATTCTCCAATACATGGAATATGGATTAACAGTATTAATGATGACTGAGACATTTATATACAAATAGAGATTCGTTAAAAATATATGTCACAGCCAAGGAGGTTCTTTAAAAATTGAAGATTATAAATATAAAAAAAAAAAATAAGTATTTTTGTTCTGAAATTCTCGTACGAAAATATTCTTAACCCTACATAAAAACATCAAAATCCGTGTTTTGTAGATATTCAGTCGGGCTGTGCTCGGGCAGAGATTTTCACTTTTTCCAGTTCTGGGGAACGGTCTCGGACCAAACTTTTAGCTTTTATACCGGGCCGGGTCGAACGTTTTTCTATGGGTCGGACCGGACCCGGGGCCAGAAATTTTAGTTTGTTCAGACCACCAATGTACTCCAGTATATTTCTAAAGCACATTTAACGTAAAATTTATATGCTGATATTTTTGTCCATAAAGAGAGGCGCTGTCTTAAATCGACTTTTACTAACGGACAATTTGTGAATGAATTCTATCTTTTATTAAAATGCATCAATAACGCATCGGTCAGGGGCATAAGGCGTGTAAATCACGAATTTTGGATTCTGATATCTGTGAGTTTTGAAGATATTAGTGTGGACTTATTTGCGTTTAGTTCAGGAATGGATAATGAAAATTTTCCTAATTGGAAATTTTAGCCTACGGGTGCCATTTAAAAGTGTAGTTTTTGTATCTTCTCAAATAGACCTCCCATGGGGTTGCAACGCATGCCATCAAATTTTGTACCTTTTTTATGAAACTTCGCAATTGGAAGTATGGGTCTACATGTAATATTTAGGAAATAGGCTATTGTTTCGAACTTTATGAATCACACTGTATAAGCTTCCCGATGATTTTGGTGAAATTGTAACCACAACCATGACGTAATTGTAATTGTGGAATTTCTACAGCAAAGAAGTACCTTTTTACACTTATACATCACAAAATTAAATTTCTGCATGGTGTTTTAGAATTTTTCTTAATTTTTTTTTTTATCGGATTTAACTTTTTTCTTTAATTTTATTTTTATCAGTTGTAAGGATATTTTATTATTTAAAATAAAACTGTGCTATAAAACTATCGTAAAATTTGTAATGTCAGTCTTTTGATCTTGTAATATTATTAATTTTACTTACTCTAGTGACGTTTCATAAGTTATTTTATTCTCTTGTGCAGATAGTTATTACTTTATGATGTAGCTTTTAAGCCATTGCTGTCTGTATTTTCAGATAATGGTAATTTTGATTGTTAAAATTTTTAATTTTATTATTGAAATTCCACACTTAAATTACTCTGTATAAAAAAATAGACCAATTTCATCTAAGGAATATTAAGGATTTTTTTAAACTAAGTTTTTCACAATTATGTCAAAAGTCTGTTCAAAAACTTTCTCATGATACACCATTCATCGTTGTGTATTTTGTATACCCATAGAAAATGAGGATTTTGACATCAGATCTAACAGACATGAACTGAATTTCTTGCTCTTTTTTTCCTTGCGTAATTCACACTCTTTAGCCGATAATATGAAATCTGTTAATTAACCGTGAAGAACGCTAACACTCCATGATGCATTCGAAAGTTATTTTAATGGGAAATACTTAGAAGTTGCATTTTGTCACAGTTTGCTCAAATCTGGTCTTTCAAAACCTGTAATTCTAAATTTTGCATGCCTGTTGCAAATTTCACACCATTTTTTTTTAAATTTTAATGTGATATATGTGTGTAATTTTAGGATCATTAATGATTCATGTTGAGCATGTAATGTGATTTTGAGATTTTAAACTGGGTAAAAGATCAATCCTAGCTTATTTATTTTCCACAAAATTCCTTTTATTTCGTATTTAAAAATGTTTAAATACGTGCTGCATTAAAAAAGGGGAGGTACACTCTTCTTTACAACAGTCAAAAATTCTATTAGACACTACTCAACTAAAATTAACCTCCTCTTTCTAGCAATATTTAACGGGGAATCTAAATGAAGTTTTTGGTAGCAAAAAGATTCGGATAAGAATGACTCCCTCCCTCTTTAGTTCTGTGTGTATTGCCTTTTGATTGTTGTGTATACAATTCACAGAATACGCTGTAACTTTTAGTTTAAGAATAACATGTTTTACAACTTCACTCCTGAAATTATGTTGATAGATGCTAATTTCACAAAATTTGCTTTACTGAGTATCTGATTATAGTAAAAAAGAATTTTCAAAACATGCATTTGCAGTTGGAAAAATCTGTTTTAATAATCCCTTTAATCTAAAATGTAAATTGTTGCAAATAAATAAATAAATAAAATAAATAAACGCAAATGTTATTGAAAATGAAAAGAAACATAGATATGCCAAAGAAATACATTTATATTCTAATTCTCACTAATACTAATTTACATCATTTATTATAGCGGTGCACAACCTTTTTAAGAGAAGGGCCACTTACTAAAATGCCTGGGTTGTCGAGGGCCACATCAGTAACACAGAGAGAATTCTATTCCGGGGATGTTGGAGGGCAGATCTGTCGGCTATAATTAGATGAAAAACATTGTTTCAGAGGGGAGGGGGTCAGTTTTACCAGTCTAGAATCCCCTATGCAGTCAACATATCAAATTTAGTTGGTAAGGATATATCAACAGTTTATATTTCTATATATAAGAGAAAAATAGTAAAGATTATTTTCAAAGAGCGAAAATACTTCTTGACTTTATTCGGAAGAATCAATTCTGCTTTATTAAACGTACTAAAAATCAAAAATATCCATGGAATTGCTAGTGCTGAAAAAATGTGAACTTTATGAACAAAGGTAGGGAGGGAGGAGCAGAAGCATAAATGATTTTTTCTCTGATATACATTGATGTAATTCGCGATTTTGTTTCCCGCGATCGCGATTTCTTGTCAGTGCACGATCGACGAAATTTGCGATTTTTTAATGCGACCAATGGTTTTCTATTTCACGATATTTTAAGTGATCGATAGACAAAATTTTTAATTTTTTTCCATGAGCGATTCACGAAATTACACGAAAATTCGTGAACATTTGACGAAATTAACGATTTTTTTCCGTGGACGATTTACGAATTGGCGAAACTTTCTGCAACAAATTGACAAAATTTGTAATTTTTTCCATCAATTCTCGATTGATTCCTTTTCCATATTCATTTTAATATTTCATGATAAGTTCATTTTCTTATTTATTGCTTTTTCATAAGTCATAAAAAGTGATTGATTTATTTAATTTTATTGCAGATGCATAAAGCCATTAATATAGATACACAACACATAACTCAAAACGATCTTTAAAGTGTGAAACATGCAGCAAAATATATCTTTACAAGAGCTTTTTGGAAAAGCAGCTTCTGGCTTACAGCAAGGAAAATTGTTTTTTTTTTGAGTTATACAAGAAGAATTTCTCCCAAAAAAGTCATTCGTGCACTCATATCTTAATGAATATGGGTGAAAAACCTTTTTTGTGTGAGATATGCAGCAAGAAATTCTCACGTAAGGCCCATTTAATCCAGCATCTGTTAATTCATGGTGAGAAATCTTTTGTGTGTGAGATATGCAACAGGAAATTCTCTCACGAGACTAATTTAAGGAAGCATCTGCTAATTCATTCTGGTGAGAGACCTTTTGTATGTGAGATTTGCAATAAAAGATTTTCTAAAAGCTGTAATTTAACCAGACATCTGTCAATTCATACTGGTGAGAAACCTTTTGTATGTGAGATATGCAGCAAAAAATTCTCTCAGAAGGTTGGTTTAAGCCACCATCTGTTAATTCATACTGGTGAGAAATCTTTTGTATGCGAGGTGTGCAACAAGAAATTCTCACGTAAGCGCTATTTAAGCCAGCATCTGTTAATTCATACTGGTGAAAAACCTTATGTCTGTGAAATATGCAACAATAAATTCTCTCAAATGGGTGATTTAAGCCGGCATTTGCTAATTCATTCTGGTGAAAAATCTTTTGTATGTGAGATGTGCAACAAGAAATTTTTTCGAAACAGTGATTTAACCCAGCATCTGTTAATTCATTTTGGTGAGAAATCTTTTGTATGTGAAATATGCAACAAGAAATTTTCCCGAAACAGTTATTTAACCAGGCATCTGTTAATTCATACTGGTGAGAAAACTTTTGCATGTGAGATATGCAATAAGAAATTCTCTCAAAAGAGTCAGTTAAGACCTCATATGTTAATTCATACTGGTGAGAAACCTTTTGTGTGCGAGATATGCAACAACAAATTCTCACGTAAGTGCCATTTAAGCCAGCATCTGTTAATTCATACCGGTGAGAAACCTTTTTTGTGTGAGATATGCAATAAAAAATTTTCTCAGAAGCGTAGTTTAAGCCACCATCTGTTAATTCATACTGGTGAGAAATCTTTTATGTGTTAGATAGGCAACAACACATTCTCTCAAAAGGATGATTTAAGGAATCATCTGTTAATTCATACTGGTGAGAAACATTTTGTGTGTGAAATATGCAAAAACAAATTTTCACAAAATGGTGATTTAAGCGAGCATCTGTTAATTTATACTGGTGAGAAACCTTTTGTATTGAAAGATACAGCAAAAAATTTTCTCAAAACATTAATTTAATCAGGCATCTGTTAATTCATACATGCGAGACATCTTTTGTGTGTGAAATATGCATCAATAAATTCTCTAAAAAGAATAAGTTATCCAAGTTTCTGTTAAATCATACTGGTGAGAATTGTTTTGTGCGTTAGATATACAACAGCAAATTCTCTTTAAATGATGACTTAAGCAAACATCTGTTAATATATACTGGTGAGAAACCTTTTGTGTGTGAGATATGCAACAACACATTATGTTGAAATAAGGATTTAAACAGGCATATGTTAATTCATTCTCACGAGAAACGTTTTGTGTGTGGATGAAATTCTCGCGTAAATGCTATAGGAGACATCTGTTAATTCATACTGGGGAGAGAAACCATTTATATGTGAAAGATGCAGGAAGAAATCTTTATTGAACAGAAATTTTAGCAGGCGTCTATTAGTTAATTCATACTGGTGAGAAACTTGTTGTGTGACATAAAGAACTAAAAAATGTTTCAAAATTGTAATTTAAGAAATAATTTAGTATTTGCTGTTAAAGAATTTTTTTTAATAAGAAGCCATGGCATATTTTAGTATTTTGGAAGTGGCATTTCATGTCAAATATTATAGTCACTTAAATGAAACAGAGCGATTCCGTGGAGAGTATAACACACGTAACGCAGGCTTTAATTTGCATTCATTCAAATCTTTATTAAATTTCAATGTTAATTCTGATTTTAAGTGGTATGGTAAATAAGTTAATACCATATTTTAAAATTTAAATGTGTGGCAATAAAACTCACAGAAGTATATCATTTAATTTCATTACTCAAAATGTGCTTTTTTCCTACTTCGGAAAAAAGCACATTTAATAACTTATTTACCATACCACTTAAAATCAGAATTAGCATTAAAATTTAATAAATAATTGAATAAATGCAAATTAAAGCCTGCGTTACGTGTGTTACACTCTGCATGGATCGCTCGACACTGACCAACGAAAATATTTGAAATTTTAAGTAGTAAATAGGAGTGTCAACATCAGCTATGGCAAACACATTTTTATTTTGATCTTGCTTTATATGTTCACAAAAGTCTTACAGTTCTCTTTTTATCTTTTACATAATATAGATTTAAAGGTTTGTAATATTCTCTCATGATTGAAGAAATTTTAGTTAAGACTCACGTTAAGCAGAATTTTATACAATGAATTCTTTGACAGTAAAACTGACTTCCTTACAAACTGAAAAATATTTTTCTTTAAAGGTTTGCTATCCCCGACTCCTCTTTAATGTAAAAAATATAATATAATTAAGTATAAAAAAAATTGCATATGTCTTTGATACACTGATTGTTATTTCATAAAGGAATAAGAAATCAACAAGTTTCTAAAATGTTAATAAATGTTGGTAAAATGTGTTTGAAAATTTTTCTTCTTCATGCAGTTCAGTCTCTTCTTAAACTTTCTGACATACCTTAAAAATATTTAAGACATTGATTGATTTTTTTCCGTATGTTTCTGCTCTAACTTTCGTGAATTAATTGCACTTCCATGTAATTGGTATATGTCACTTATTTTTACTAATGTTTATTCATTATTGGGAATCAATTGTGTATTGTTTATTGATCGTTTAGAGGGACATTCAAAATAACTATTTCTATTTTTATATTCTGTTTTTATATTCTTTTTATTTACTCTCTGACAGTCATTTGTGGTATATTTTACACTATTTAAAGAATTTATTGAATGAAATTAGTATGAATTTCTAAGGTGCACTAAAATATGCTTTTTGTATAATAAGCAGTGCAAACTCTATTATTCATTTACATAGTCAACCTCCGGCCCATGACACAAGGATTAATCCCCGTTTAGGAGATAAAATATGCGCAGAAAAGGTATTGAAAATCTTCACTATTGTTTTATATGTTTTTATGGTGAGACAAGAATTGCCCTGTTATTTATACTAAATTTTAAATTATGTTTAAATATCATAAGTATCATTCACTCTGTTAAATTTTCTTTTTACATGGAATATTATTTACAATGCGGTCGTGTATATATTTTTAAATCCAAATTATTTTTTTAATTTAGTTCATTTTCATTCTGTACTTTTGCTTTTTAAATTAATAATAATCGTTTTGTGACATTTTCATTTCCATGAGACTTCTTTTTTAGCATTTTTCACAGCCATTTTTACTGTCTCACCAGATTGAAATATGTAAGTGCCCGGACAACCGATCATCTTTCGCTGATGTTCTTATGTTTATTTTGATTGTCTCACTAGATTCAAATATGTAAGTGCCCAGATAATCGATCATCTTACGCAGATGTTTGTTTTCAGCTATTTTTCTCATGCTGCATAAGATTGATTTTAATGAATTATTTTTTATTTTTAGATAATGAAACTGATATTTGTTTCTTAAATAAATTCCAAAAATATCTCTATAAAAATGACTTGCATCAAATTAAAAACTGTTTTTTTCTCAAAGCTTTTAAGATGAAGACTGTTTTATAAATTTTATTTAAAATAGAAATTTATAAAACAAAAATATCATTATTTATATTATAAATGCATTGTTACTTGTAAATAAACTATTTGCTTTCAGAAAATTATACATACATATATATATACATATATAATACGGCATTTGCAGGGGTAAATTGCACTTCTAAACCATTAAAAAACAAAAAATGTGAATTCTTTTTTGGTGAAAGGGGGGTGGGATTTCCTCCTATCTATCTCCTGAATTTGTATCTAATTATACCTTGATGAAGCATAATTCAAAATTCCATATTCAGTTGTAAAGTAGTACTTTCATGATTATTATTTATTTTTGTTTTCGATTTTTTAATGTCACCTTAGTTGAAACTTTACATTTTAGCGCACGTTAGTTTTCTGATCCAGTAAAATTAGTTTAGCAATAGTATTAAATTTGAGTTAGTTTTTTCTGTTTTTCATTTCACAAATAATCATATAGCTGCACAGATTTTTCTGGTAGAAATTATGAACGGAATAACTGTTATTCATAAAAAGTGAAAAAAAACGAAAAAAATTTTGTTTATTATGCGTGTAAAAATATTTGCTGGTGAATACATCCCTTCAAAAACCAGCGTAAAGAAAAGCTCAAATGCTTTGGAATAATTTATCATCCATGTTTTATGACTTTAAATGTTCCCAGTCCCAGTTCAGGAAGATAGTTGTATTATTATTATTTATAATAATAAAGAAAGAAGTTTGTGTGTGAGTGAGTGTGAGGACGGTGTTCTGAAGAGACCACTGCACGTAGAGCTACAAAATTGGGGGGAAAGGTACGTCTATATATGAAGTTTTGCACCTCGAAGCCCGATTTTTGATTAGATTTTTTTCGTATTTAATTTTTTATGCGATTTTTAGCACTTTTTTAAGTTTCGAGGCGATTTTTTTATATAAGTGAGAAGAACATGCTTTCTTTCTTTTAACCCAAAATAGTAAATTTTGTTCTCTTTTCAAAGTTTATTCGGAATTCGTGCAGCGATTTTTGAATTTTTAGCGATTTTTTTATGCAATTATTGAACAGCATTTAATGCGTTTCCATACTTATGAGGAGGATACCCTAGAGGGACACAGTTCTGTCGCCAAATTTGGCGACCAAAATGAGTCGCCAAAAGTGACGCCAACTTGGAGATATCTCTAATATTTCGCCAAATTCCCAGATACTTCCACTGTAAACCAATATGGATTACTTGCTTACAGAAAATCAACAAATTGAGATATTTTAATGCAACAAAAACTAATATTAACTTAAGGGATTATATTAATTCGATTTTTCCACATTAGGAAAAAGAATACAGTTTCTTTCTTTTAACCCAATATAGTAAATTTTGTTCTCTTTTCAAAAAAGTTTATCCGGAATTCGTACAGCGATTTTTGAATATTTAGCAAATTTTTTATGCGATTATTGAACAGAATGTAATGCTACTTATAAGGGGGGGTCCAGTTCTGTCGCCAAATAACGCCAAGTTTGTCGCCAACTTGGCGATATCTGTAATATTTTGCCCAATTCCCATAGTCCCACTGTAAAACAATAAGGTTTACTTGCTTACAGAAAATCAACAAATTGAGATATTTTAATGCAACAAAAACTAATATTAATTTAAGGGATTATATTAATTATATTTAAGGGAGTCCAAGTAAATTAATTACGAATAAAAGTAACATGATCTAATGCTTAGCATGATTTCCAAAACATAAATTTTAAGAGAGCCCACAGGTCAAAGGAATTAGATTTAAAACATTTATCCAATTATAGTAAATTTTGACTTTCGTGATTTTTGAACTTCTTGTGATTTTTAATGCGATTTTTACGTTTCTTCGCGATCTGCTGCAATTTTTTGGCATTCCATTTTTGACCTAAAGTACATTCTGCCCTCATTTCAATAATGTTTATTTGGATTTCATATAGCAATTTTCAAATTTTTCGGGAATTTTGTATATGACTTTTAGTGTATTTTAGCGATTTGCTACTATTTTTCCACATTAGTGAAAGGAATCAACTTGCAATCTTCGAACGCAATATATATATTTTTTTTTCTCTTTTCAAAATCTGAGAAGCGATTTAAAATTTTTTCGCGATATCTTATTGTGATTTTCAGAGCTTTTTCGTAATTCCTGCTGTTTTTTGACGTACCCGGGCAAGTTCGCTAGTAAATAATAAAGAAAAGCTTTGAAATAATTGTAAACTGAATGTTTTATACAATACTAATGCCTTTATTGTTTTTATACATCATGATAAAAAGGGTTTTTTTTCTTTAATTAATGTTTAGTGTCTTGGGATAGATTTAAATTTCTCATTTGAAAATAAAAAGCAATATTTTAAATTTCTTATTTGACTCTTTCTTATCTTTTTTCCTTTCGCTTTTGGTGCGCTATTGTGAAATATTTATTTTAGACTTTAAATCATAATCCCTTTATATCGATAACAGTAACTACTTAGTTATAAAAACTTTTGAAAAATTCAACTCTAATCTAAAAAAAAATTGGAATTTTTTTTGGCGGTGGGCAGGATAGTTTGAGAAAATTAATTAAAAATTTACCTAACATGCGAAATCTTAAATATGTATATGTTTGTTTGAAATCCACTAAAGAACAAATAAAAAATGAAAAATATTGTTTTAAATACTATAAACATTTAATATTTATTTAAAATAAATTAATCATATACTATATAGTTTATAATGTTTAAAATTAATGATAATTATTAGCCCGCTTCACCCATTAGCGGGCCCTAATTACATCGGGTTTCTTGAATTCATATGAAATTTTTAACCGTGTCCCCGCTGCCTATGACGCCATATATCAGGCGTGCTTTGCACGTATCAGAAAATCTTGTAATATGATTTTTTTTCAAAAAAAAATCAATTTTATACCAAACGAACCTCGAAACAAGTCTCCGCTTCCTAAGGCAAAGTACAGCAGGTTACATAGGGGTTTTTGAATTCATGTGAAATCTCGAACCGAAAAAAATCTATATTATGAAAATTTTCCAAACAACCTACCTTGAACCGGGTCCCAGCTGCCTACAACACTGTGTACCAGGTGTTCTGCACACACCGGAAAATCGTGTACAGTATGGGACCCATTATCCAGAATGTTCCGAAAACCAGAATAAAAATAATAACCGAAAAATAATTTGTTTTATTTCAAAAATGTAAAAACTAAAGATGTATCTTACGTCAAGCATGGAATACAAGAGACCCATATACACTCATCCATGGGTGATACAATTTGTGGTCATCTGCAATATTTTTTATGGTGTGAATGAGATAGGTTTGAAGATTTTAAAATTTCAAAGAAGGAAATTATTACAGATCTGCTAAAGAATTTTCATGCTCAGAAAGTAAAACTGTTAGGTCAAGAGTGGGTGGAAGATTGTCAAATTGTTGATGCCCGTATGTCATCAGATGACTGGCAGTGAGATTTGTGGCATGAGGACAAATGAATGGAAGTGATGATAATGACCAGCAGAATGAAGTGGGTAAAAAAACTTCAAATGAGCTACTTAAAATTTTCAACGGAACAACTGATTTGTGGGATGCAACAAAGCAACTACTTCCATGAACAGCAAATCATCTCAGGATACAGCAGCAATTACCGCAAAAGACAAATTACAAACAACCAATCTTAATAAAAAATTTCTAATAATCCAAATGAAAGGATTCTGCTCTCAAGTCTTATATGTTAATGCATTTTTTTTTTAGTTTGAATTATAATTTTGAATATTTTTCATTTTGTGTATAGCAAATTTATATTTGTGTACTTACATATACAAGGTAGCCATAATTAAGCTGACAGTACTCAGAGTGTTCTGTAGCGCGATCTAATTGAGAGAATGATACCAAATTTTGTAAGAAGATTAAACAAGACAGGGGACGAAGAATTCCGCGAAAAAAAATAATTCCAAAAATCACCGCTAGGGGATATGTGGTACTATGAAACAGAAAAAAAGAGTTTTAAAAAATGCAGAATCAATACTGAAATAAAATTACCTTTTATTTAACACATTTAACGATTTAATTCAAGCTCAATATGACGATACTTTAAAAAAAGATAAAACTTTATATAAACACTTATATAGGCACTTTATCTGCAATTTCGCTTACTGAGTTCCAAAGGAAGCAGCAGCAGCAGAAGAAGTTATTTATTCATATTTCACGTTACTTCCTTTGGCACAGTGCCATCTTGTTTGGCTATTAAATGCAATGAGTTACTTTTAGAAATCCTTTGATTGAAAGTTATGTGGAATGATGTCTCATTCTTTAGTCGAGCATTTATTACTTGTGAAATTCTTTCTCCTGAATCAATGCAACGCGTCAACTGGTCTTCGTGCTTTTAGAAAACACAAAAAAGTGCAAAGGTAACGGTCCTTTGTCAGTTAACAACTAAAAGCAATGATTGCGAAGTTTGAAAAAACAGGTTCTCTGAAGGTTAATTAGGCAGACGCCGAAAACACGTACCACAGGATACAATCGATGAAGTTACAACGGCGATTGTCGACACAGTGCAAAACGATGTTGCTGCCACTTCCAGCGCTCGTGGGGTAGATCTGAATCTGAATATGCCTTATAGTACGGTATGGAAAGTTCTAAGAAAGAGTATCCAATTCTATCCGTACGAGATAAGTCGTGGTCAAGATTTACGTCACACCGACCACTGAACCAGATTTCAATATGCTTAATAAAAGGTGATTTTATTTTAGTATTGATTCTGCATTTTTTTAAACTTTCTTTTCTCTTACACCGCGCCACATATTCCCCTAACGGTGACTTTTGGAACTAATTTTTTTTCACGGAATCCTTCATCCCCCGTTATGTTTAATCTTCTTACAAAGTTTGACGCCATTCTCTGAATTAGATCGCTCTACAGAGCACTCTGAATACTGTCAGTTTAATTATGGCCACCTTGTATATAATTCATATTTTATACATTTCATACTATTATTTTGTACTGTTCTTAATATTTATCGTAAAGTTATCCAAATTGCAGAAAAAAACCCGTTATCCACAATATCTCAGACCCCAAGCATTCTAGATAATACATTTTTTTCTAAAAACCAATCCCGAACCGAACGAACCTTGAACCGGGTCCCCGTTGTCTACAGCACCGCATAACAGGCTACATCGGGATCCTTGAATTTATATGAAATCACGAACTGAGGAAAAAATCTTGTATTACAGTAGACTCACTAAAATCTGCAACCCTAAAATCGGCACATCATCACAGATGTAAGCAATGAAATTTTCAGTTCCGATGTAGGGACACGAATAAACCTTTTTAGTTTTATATCAATTCTATGTGTATTGTAATATGTAATTCTCGTTAATATTACTGAACTTATGCTTTTCATGGAGGGAAAATTAATTTCTGAAAAAAATTCAAGATATTGCTGATGTCACTGGTAATCACAATCTTTTTACCAATTATATTTGTGTATTAATCAAGCTTTTCTGGTTATCAAGTTTGGCTAAACCTGGAATAAAACTTCCTTATTTTATGGTTTTGATGTTAATTAGTAGGGTACCTTAATGAGGCAAGTTTCATAGAATAATGTAGGGAAAGTGTACCTCATCTCTATTCTGCATATTTAATTATACATTATTATTTCCTTGATCTTTACTTTTAATATTTTAATTATTTTTAATATTCTTTAATTTTTTATTATTTTCGTTTATTACTTTACGTAATTATTTTAACATTCTGCTATATTGTAAGTATTCACTATAATCTAGATTGCATTATTCTATTTACATTACTGTTTAAAAAATGTAAACTGAGCAATGACCGGAAATCCGCATAATCTCTGGTCCCATGCTGTGTGGATTTCAAGGAGTCAACGGTATTAATTTTTTGCAAAAAACAATCTCGAACTGGGTTCCTGCTCTCTACGGCACCGTATAGCAGACATGCCTGCACGCACTGCGAAATCCAATAGTTCCACCAGGGGGCGCAATATGTTATATACGATCATTAAACATTGGTTTCCACTGCCTGCAGTACAATATAGCAGTTGTGCTGCACATGCTCTGAAAAATATGTTATTTCCACTTTCCAGAGCCAGGAGATGCACTCTGCTCTAAACAAACCCTTTTCAGAAAGAATCACAGACACATGTAACCGCTCCCTGCGACACAGGCGTGCTGCGCACACTCTGCAAACTTTTTTAGTTCCATCTTCCACCGCCAGAGAGGCAATGTATTGTACACAAATATTCCACTATGAAAGAGGGATCAAATGGCTTTCCAATGATAGAATGCATGAAGGTGGTAGAAAAAGTTATAATAGTGTCCCACGGGGTGGAGAATGTGGTAGGAGGGGGACGGGACGTGCATATGACAGTGGTCACAGTGCTTTCCAATGATATATCAGTTAAAGGGTGGCAAAAGTAAGAAATGCCCAATGGGGCAAAGTGGGGTAAGGAGGACGGGAAGTGCATAATATTATAGTATATTTAAAAGGCTTTCAAATGATATATTACATGAGGTGTGTTGGAAAAAGTTTGATAAGGCCCCCCCCCCCGGGGGAGGACAAAGTGTGGGAAGCTGGAAGTAATGAGCTCGAAACCGTGCGTGAGCTTCAGTTCCCCGAGACCAACCCTTACCGCTTATCGATGTCTTTAATTTAATCCATTTTCCTTTTAAATTTGTCCGGTTTCAAACTTTCCATTTTTTCTTTCTCCCTTGGCTTCCGCTAGAGTCTCAGCAAAAGGGATGTAGGCAGAGACCTCGGACGGACGCGCGAAACGCCGCGCTCCACGGATTCTATGGCATACCACAAGATTTACTTTTTTCTGTTCGAAGAGAATTTTGGCCTCTAAACGGTATGGCTATTTGTAGGAAAATAGCACATAAGTGTATTATAATGCTTTAGAGTCAAACCTAATGTATCAGATCAGTTTATGGGCGAGCTTCCTAAAGAAAGAATAAATGTAGGTTTTGTTTTTAATTGCACAGGAGGTGGTTTGTGTGACCCATTTTTGATTAGGTAAGGAACACGGCAAATCATCTATCTTGCAACTGAAAATTAATACAGTAGCACATACTCTTTTTCCCAACACAGTCATACAACACAATGTCAGGGGCTGGCAGCTTCACCCAGCAGAAGAGTCATCACACTTACGCATGAACATTGAGAGCAACATTTACACATCTGCCTAAAGTCTCGCTCTTTTCACTGATGGCTCTGGCACAAAGAGCAGCGTTAGCGCAGCTTTCTGTGCAACGGAAGGCACGGCGAAGGTACGTCAGTGGATCTGCAGACTGGATGATAATAACTCCTATATCAAGCGGCACTGTACGCCATACTCAACGCATTAGAATGGGTTGAAGCAAACTCAGGCAGAAGTATTCCCATCGTCAGCGACAGTCTCTCCGATCTGCAGGCTATATAGGCACACAGAACAAAATACCTTCTTGTACTACAAATTAAGCTAAAACTAAAATTACTCATTCGCCGTTCCTCGCTGGTTCATGTCTCTGCTCATTGGCAACGAGCTGGCTGATGACCTAACGAAACAAACTACACAAAAACCTACCATAGACACACATCTCGCAGTACCCCAATCATACGTCAAGAGGATCCTGAGATCTACGATTCTGACTTCATGGCACGAGTACTGGGACAGATCAAGAAAGGGCAGGCACACACACGCACTCATTCCTAAAGTTTTTCTTCATCTTTACAGCCTCATGCCGCACACGACCAGCTGTCTGACAGGTCATGGCCTCTTCAAGGCATACTTAGGCAGATTCAAGGGCGGCAAGCCATGCCTTAGTCGTGTTATGTTGACTTGTTGCTTTTTGTTCGTGTTTTTAAAATATTCGTACTGATCAACTCATTAGCTGCATGTAGTGCTTGATTTGCATTGAAGCTCACAGGAACGCAGCTCCAGTACTTCTTTATTTTTAGTCAATATTTAAATATCAGCCTGAACCCGCCTGAATTTATAAATACTGCTCACCGAAGCTGTATGTGTTGTGTGTTTCAAGTTGTTACAAAGAAATCCTTGGCGAATAGGATTTTCTGAAAGTCCCCCACTCAGTGGTTTTAATCTTTTAATTTCTGTTCATTTATTAGATTTTATTATATGTAAACAGACTTCATACTCATCAGGGTGTTATGGGTTTCAGGGGACAATAACGAGATGAATTTTGATTGTAAAAATCAGGAATCTCAGGGAATATTGCAAAAAATTCGCCAAACTGGGTAATTGACGGCAACTGCTGATATTCCTGTACTTTGTGATTTCATAACGATTGATTTAATTCTGACATCACAAGGCACTAATACATGCCTCCTAACATTATGAGATACAGAATTGTAAACTAGCTACTCCGCCTTACGGATTTTTATAACATGTTATATTTAGTCTTGCCCCTTCAAACGTCTGGCGAAATCCATTCAGTCACTAGACAAACCTTCTAACATCGTGAGTTTTGTAACTGTTCAACTAGAACTTAAGAATAATAAAGGACGTTTTAAAATTATATTGGAGTTCAGTTTCTGTTCATTTCCTTATAAAGACTAAAATGTCCGATTTTTTTACATTTCCACATCACTTCTTAATACCTGAATGTTTTTTTGCGTTCAAACAAACGAATAAATGGCAGCATCTAAGCTGATTCCCACATAAAATAAATGTTATTTTCATCTGAGTTTGCAAAATGCGTAAAAATGCCCAAAAGACAGTATGACCAAGAAAGGGAGAAATTTTCGTAAGTGTTTGACTTAAATCTTTTTAAATGAAAAATTTTGAGGATTTGTAGATTATGTACTTGTGTAAAGCTCTTAAATTTGTGATTGCGTTAATTTAGGTTAATCGTTATTAAATTGATGTTTTAAGGGGGTTTGTAGTTTTATATCGATATTTTTGAACCTATATTACTAAGCGTCTAAAGAATCAATTTTAGAAAAAATATTTTTTTTTGTCATTTCCGATGTCTTTTGTTTGGAAAAAACCAATGAATAAGCATTTGTATTATTATTTTAGCTTCGGCATGCGCTTTTAAATTAATTAATTTTTTGGATGTTACTCGTCACATATAAATTCTATACTTCATATACAAGGCTGCACAAAAGTATTCACATACCACTCTCTTTATTAGACGAAATTGCTGAAAGGAAATTTTCAACTGAAGTATATGTATCTCTTAATTGAATTAAATTTTGGCATACATGTAGTTAATAGATACAAATCTATATATCCAATACAGGACTGCTAAAAAGTTAGGTTAATTTTTCGATTGTAGATGGGAACAGCTGATATTGGGTTTTGAAATGTATGATGTGTTTCCATAGGGTTGAATTAGACGTAATATTTTAATTTTTTAAATGGTGCAGTTTTTTTTTACATTACTAGGGGGCTCTGCCCCCTATGAGCTACGCTCTCCAACCCCCGTTCCGACACCCCAGATTCTAAAAGCAGGCTAATTTCATCGGCTTTAAAAAGACTGAATTATAATTTTAAAAAACAGTGGCGATCTCCCTGTAAACGGGTTTTCATTCATATTCCTTTGATTGGAGATTTTTAAGGCGAAGTTAGCGTTTGTTAAGGGATACAATGGCTGTTTTCGCCTTTGATTTAAAAAAAAAAATTGTTAAAAATTTGAAAATAAGCTAATGTAAAATGAATTAAGTAAACAGAGTCTTTGTCTGTCGGTTTTTTAACAGCTCTATGAGAAAGTTCTTTTAAATAACGCATTTGAAATGTATCGTTTTATATCTGACGTAATTTTGACCAAACTTTTCTTTCTCATTTTGACATTCATGAGAAAATACTTTTGTTGTTAGAAAGGAAATATTATTTGCGCTGTCTTAGAATTTGAAAAAAATTATCTCAAAATATGAAATAAATGTCTCGCGCAAATATATTTTTTGATTTAAACTGTTTTGCCAACTGTCAATTATTTGGCCTTTTTAAATATGACGTACATTTCCTCTATTTGCGATTTTTAACGCATAATAATGAATTTATTATTTAAAAATTTTCTTTATCTTTTAAAATTCATGTGTAACTATAGTTTTTATGACGTAATTTTCGATATTTTCCTGATTTGTGATCTTAATTCTCATTTTTTTCTGATTATAATAGCCACGTATAAATAAATTTTTAATTTGAAGGAAATATTATTCTTTGCGCTGTTTTTAAAATTGGCAACAGTTTAAAATAATATCCTTTTCTAAAATATGTAAAAAGTATCTTTCGAAATGCTAAAAATTTGAATTAAAATGGAGATAAATCCTCAAAAAATGAGTCAAATTAAAAAAGCAAGTGGGTAAGTGTGATCACAAATCGCACAGAGGGTTTTGTTTAATATTCCTTTCAAAACCTTTATCCTTTTGCGAAATCTGTTAGTTCGACATTTAGCAACTAGGGAGCGCACTCTATTTTACACAAACTTCTATCCGAACGAAACTCCGTTTTAGAACCTATCCGTAGATATATTAGTCGAGGGGATCGGGCCCATAGCACCCGAGATAGGTAGGCGCCCCCTGGTGGTAAAAAGTGGAACTGAAATATGTAAGGCTATGTGCATAATATAAAAGAGTGGTCAAAGGGGTGTCGGCAAAAGTTAGTAAAGTACCCACCGGGTGCAATGGAGGGAGGTTAGAAAAGTTGCTTAAAATACACAAGTTAGAGGCCGGAGGGGTAAATATAAGACTTTTTCAAAATTTTATGATTTGTCGTTTGATGCGAGGTGTTCAGCTATAAGTATGCAAAATTTTAAATCTTAAACTTAATTAGGGGCTCAGTTGGAACAAAAAGATTAAAATACACAAGTTAGAGCCCAAAGGATTAAATATAAGATTTTTTCAAAATCTTATGATTTGTCGTTTGATGTGATGTGTTCAGCTATAAGTATGCAAAATTTTATGTTTTCAACTTAATTAGGGACTCAGTTAGAACAAAAAGATTAAAATAGACAAGTTAGAGCCCAGAGAGTTAAATATAAGACTTTTTTAAATTTTATTATTTGTCATTTCATGTGAGGTGTTCAGCTATAAGTATACAAAATTTCAAGTCTCCAACATGTATAGTTTCTGAGAACGGGCTCAGTGACGGACAGACAGGCAGACAGACAGACACAGGAGTGAGACGAATAGGTTTTCGTCAGATGAACGAAACCCTAATAAATACAGTTTGCACAACGGGAATTCCTAATGTATTGAATGATGTAAAAATGTTTAAATTCCAATGTATAGTTTTTGCTCATATAAGTTTTTTTAATGAAATGATTTTGACCAAATTTAACATTAAATATCTCTTAAAATAATTATTTGATTTAAAAATTGTCTACATCAGCTTGTTTATCAAACACTTCTCTATAATAGCACCAATTTGCATATTTTTGTATGAAACAGTTGTTTTAATATTAACGAAGAAATAAATACTCCCGGTCACAAGAAATATGGGGTACTTTTCCGGTATAAGGACAGCATTGTCGCCAAGCGCAATAGTTGGCGCAAAATGAAAATCACGTGAATTGAAACATTTGAAAAATAAAGGAAAAAACATTGTCGATAGTAAAGTGGACATTTAAAAAATATAACATTTGAAAATTACTGACTTTTACGAACTATCTATATTATAAAGGACAAACATATCTGTGCGTAACGCATGCGTCATTTTGCGAATGGCAACACTTTGAAATTTGAAATGAAATTTCGGTTTTGCAATTTTCGCTACTGCAAATTTTTAAACTTCTAAACATCGCACGTTTTCAATTTTTACGCTTTCGTACAAAGAAAAAAATGTGCTTTTAAATGCAATTTGTTCGAAAGCTGTATCTCAATTTATTTTTGAGATATTAATTTTTTTGTAGTTTTTAATACAAATTTTGTAATCGTGGCAACTGAAGTACTCCATTCATATTGAAAATAAAGAGAAAATAGTCATGGTTTATTATTTTTATTGATTATATCCTTATTGATGCCGTTTTCAGATTACAAATAAAAATAACTTTTTTATAATTTTTGAACAGAAAATGACGTCAGACGTTAAAAAAAAACACTCATTCTTCTTCATAAATCACTTACATTTCAATATTTTTACATTACGCTGATACCGAATTTGAGACGCTAGGCAAAGTGATTCAGTGAGTGAAAATGATGTCATATTTAACACAATACGATCTTTTTTTTTTTTTTTTTTTTTTTTTTTCTTTGATAAAACTAAATATTTGACCAATACTATATGGCCAATACTATGACAACTAAAGGCAAATTTCTGAAATTTTTTTTCGCGGGTACTGAGATTAGAATTAAAGTTTATGCGAATGTTCACATGAAAAGTTGTAGCGGACAAACGTGACTTTAAGTTAGGAAATACATTCATTAATAATCTATTGCGCGTTAAAATACTTTCAAATTGTGAATTTGAGTGGTGCGTATGTAAATTATGAGAATGTGAAAATAACGTACAGTTTAGATTTTATGGGGGGAAATTTTATGATGTGACAAAGAGAAATCCTTTTTACTGATTTTTCATACCGTAAAAACAAACATAAGAGCCTCAATCGATAACTTCATCATAATTACTCATCTTGATTACGTATACTAATACAGTTTAATTTTTCAATAATATAAGCATTGAAGTTTGTGGAAATAATATTTTGGTAATTTTAGGTTAAAAATATTATTTGTTTTAAGAGTTAGACAAGCAATGTAAGATGAATTTTTTATTGTAATTATTTTTGTAAGTTTATTATATATTCGATCCGACAGTTCCTTTCTAATATTTTAGTTCGTCGAATTTCGACAGGTTCCAACTCGTTTTATTAAATTACAAATATATACTTAAAATAAGTGAACAAATAACTGTTATACAATAAAGTAATAAAATAAAAAGTCATATTAAACTGCTGCCATAAAATTATAAAAACCTTTTAGCATTGCAGTAAACATTTCATTTTTTGAATGAAGGCGTCGCCACATAAACTCTATGAGATACGACTCTAAATGATGACGAACTGTTCCCGTTGTTTTTTGTTGCGCGATTTTGCGATGCCCCATAATCTCTCAAAATTTTGAGTGTGACATCCAGTATTATGGTCGACAAAATTGTATTTGTGATTTACTGTGAAATGATCATAACCTGATCATAACATGACTAATAATAAGCTAGAAGAAACAAGGGGTAGTTCGGTAGCTTCATCGCCCCGAGCCCTCCCTTCCCTGTTTTCGGTGTCTTTAATTTGTGTAAATTCCCTTTTAAATTTGTCCGGTTTTAATTTTTGATTTTTTTTTTTTTCAATCTGGCTTTTGCTAGAGAGTCTCTTACTCGGGACGTGGCTGGGGACCTAAGAATCTTGCTTCCGCAAAGGAGTCGGAGTAGAGTAGAAGAATAAAGTGCTGCGGACGAAGATGGGCCGCTCGACGCGGCGGTTGACCCACCCGCCCTCCCCCAACCTCCGACCGAGACTAATAATAAGCTAGAAGAAGCAAGGGGTAGTTCGGTAGCTTCATCGCTCCGAGCCCTCCCTTCCCGGTTTTCGGTGTCTTTAATTTGTGTAAATTCCCTTTTAAATTTGTCCGGTTTTAATTTTTGATTTTTTTTTTCAATCTGGCTTTTGCTAGAGAGTCTCTTACTCGGGACGTGGCTGGGGACCTAAGAATCTTGCTTCCGCAAAGGAGTCGGAGTAGAGTAGAAGAATAAAGGGCTGCGGACGAAGATGGGCCGCTCGCCGCGGCGGTTCATCGCAGTTCATCTGTTTCATATCCTTTCCAGCAATCTGTATAAATAATACTTCCATCAGCTACATTGTTTTCTATTGCCGCCATTAAAGTTGCAACTGTACGATCGGGAATAGGAGTAAGGAAACATCCCCATGTTTCACGGCATAAACCACCTAACACCCATTGAGGAGGAAGAACACGCCCTTCGTTGCTTTTTCTTCTGATAAAAAGACTGCGCTAAGATGTTATATATTCCCGCGGCCGCCATCTTGGATTTCTCGCCGATGATTTGTTTCATTTATCAATAAGGCAACCCCGATGAGTGACGTGTTCTGGCAACCCCATTAAGCCTAACATGCGCATAAATCTGCTTGGCGACATTTACTTGGCGGAAAAGGGGTTTTCATGCCAAGAAAAAATCCAAGATGGCGGCCGCAGGAATATATAACATCTGTTCCAAAGACTTTCATTTACTTCTATAATTTTATTAGGTCTACCGATTTTTCTATTTGGTCGTGAACATAAAGCATTTACACAAACTTCTCTAAAATAACTATTCCAGTCCACTGTTGTGTTGTGGTTCATATCAAGCTGCAGCTCACAAAACTCAATCGATGTCAACTCTTGGCACCATAAATATATAAACCTCAAAGCATTAAGAAAAGTCATTCGCGATCCTTCAAACCATGTTTTTTGTTGTATTCCTACACTTTCTTTGCATGATCGTAAGCTACATCACCATTTTGGATTTCCAGAACTCATCCATAATTTCATTTCATGGTTTTTTGAACACAACCTTTTATTATGCAGAATTCCAAATTCCTGAAACAGTTTTATCGCAACTTTCTCATGATCTGATAATTGCCAAATGGTAAAATCCATCTCAGCATCAGCAGTAAAAGTAAATTATAACTTTATAAAAAAAAAAGCATTTTTAATTCGATTAATAGCAGATTAAAAAGTTTTCCAAGGTTAAGGTTAAATAATAATCATTCACGTGATTCACATTTCATAAATAACAAATCACAATGTTTCACATGGTTTACAATAAAAATCCTTTTCACGATGAGGGTTGAAATAATTGGCACATTAGCGTACGTTTTGGCATGCGGTCCGTATAACGGAAAAGTACCGAAATATGGATGCCGATCTAGGAATGTATCGGGAAGATCTACGCATATATTTATTGGTCCATTTCTAAATCGTTACTTTTTTTATATATATATAGAAGGATTATTCTTCAACAATCGTTGCCCAAGTCAAATGTTGGCGAAAAAAATTAACTTTTTCGGGAGCAATTAGGTAAATTTGGCAGAAAAATTGTCTTGCTTCTGCATCCAGCTTCTTTTGCACCAAGGTATATCGCTATTGCACTAAACTACGAATATAGCGATGATTACAATAATATGGTAGTGGTTTTAAACACAACAAAAAGTATAAGTACAGTTATCTATCAAGATATATTAGCAAATTTAAAAAATGTTTCGGTACTTTTCGATTAGCCGGGCTCTAGTGTTATATATACACATATATATGCATATGTATACATATAAATGTACACGCACACATACATATATATACACATATATATGTGTGTATATATTACACTGGCGCCCGGCTAACCGAAAAGTACCAATGTTTCTGAAAATACTCGAGTTCACGAACTTAATTGGTAAAATCAATTTATTTTATTTTTCCAGCCAGTTAAAGAAATTTTACCGTATTTTTTTATTTTCATATAGTAGTCCAGGCAATAGGGAATTTTACCTAGCAGAATTAATGGTAGTTCTGGAAATCGGCTTACTTTATGTTTTTTGGGTCGCTGAATCCGAATTTATAACTTCCCACCAAAATTTCCCCCGGCAACCCCACCAAATTTTGTTAAAAAGCCCCCAAAAACAGTTTAAAAAAAATCAATTTTTTTATTGTTTTAGGGGAAAAGTATCTAGAAATTCAGAAAGTAGACAAAATTTGCAACAAATTAGATATATGATATTATGACTTAGGATGAAGGGGAAGAAGGGATCTGCCTCGGAACATGCGCGCGGTGCTGCATGGACTAAGTTGCGCAATTCCCCTTAACCACTCACACGTTTACATTCGCCCTCTCATCTGCCCTCCAAACTTTGCTTATAAGGTTTACTTTACGTTTTTTGGGTCGCTGAATCCGAATTTTTAACTTACCCCCAAAATTTTACCCCACGAAAACCCCCTAAATAGTTGTTATTAACTTGAATTTCTTATTATTTTAGGGAAAAGCATTACGAAATTCAGAAACTAGACAAAATTTGCAACAAATAGGATGTATGACATTATAGCGTAGGACAAACGGGGAGAGAGGGGGCTTCCTCGGAACATTCCCCGCGCGCTTTTCTCAAAAACCAAATTTTTTCAAAAAATCAATTTTTTGGGGGGTTGACGGGTGAAATTTTGGTGGGAAGTTACAAATTCGGATTAAGCGACCCAAGAAACATAAAGTGAGTCGAAATCCAGAACTAGTATTAATTTTTTCAGGTAAAATCCTCTATTGCCTGGACTTCATAACTTAGTGCACGTAGCACCGCAGTGCATGTTCAAAGGCAGCCCTCCCCCTCCCCGTTCATCCTACGTCACAATGTCATATATCCTATTTGTTTCAAATTTATCTAGTTTCTGAATTTCGTAATGCTTTTCCCCTAAAACAATAAGAAATTTAAGTTAAAAACAACTATTTGGGGGGGGGGGATTTTGGGGGGGAACTAAAACTTCGGATTCAGTGACCCAAAAAACTTAAAGTAAATCTTATTGGGAAAGTTCGGAGGGGAGATGGGAAGGCGAATGTAAACGTGTGAGTGGTTAAGTGGAATTGCGCAACTTAGTTTACGCAGCACCGCGCGCATGTTCTGAGGCAGATCCCCCCTTCCCCTTCATCCTAAGTCATAATGTCATATATCTAATTTGTTGCAAATTTTGTCTACTTGCTGAATTTCTAGATACTTTTCCTCAAAAACAATATAAAAAAAATTGATTTTTTTAATAAAAACCTTTTGAAGGGGGCATTTTACCAAAATTTGGGGGTTTGCCGGGGGAAATTTTGGTGGAAGTTAAAAATTCGCATTCAGCGACCCAAAAAACATATAGTCAGCCTTTTTCCAGCACTACCATGAATTTTGCTAGGTAGAGCCCCTATACGGTGTCTATTGCCTAGACTATAGGCCGTTGTTTAGTGCTTGATTTAGTATAGAAGATAAGCCGT
This sequence comes from Maratus speciosus, assembly GCA_963932465.1. Classification (NCBI taxonomy): domain Eukaryota; kingdom Metazoa; phylum Arthropoda; class Arachnida; order Araneae; family Salticidae; genus Maratus; species Maratus speciosus. The sequence continues at coordinate 29,789,510 of OZ010794.1, forward strand.
AAGTGCCGTATTCTAAAGAGTTCTTATTGTGTTTATGATAAATGACCGTTAGCTGGCATTAGACCATTTAGGCAAGAATTTCGATTACAAAAGATAGAAAAAAATTTTAAACCGAGCAAAATTAATTTTTCCTGATATCAATAGACTTTGTTAGATATTTTTCTCATAATCAAATAAATCCTATTTCGTAAAAATAGTCGGAATTTTTTTCGATTGATACCATCTTTTCGAGTAATGATGACCAAGTCAAATTTTAAACACAGAAAACGAGTTTTCTCGAATTAGTGACCTAGCCAGATCGATTTCTTGTGCTCGAATTAGTATAGTCATCAATTTTTGTGAAAATGGTTAGAGCCGTTTTTGATATATAGCAGCATTCTTAGTGCTGAGTTTGTTTTAATAGATCAAAATGACCTTTCCCGAATTCGAAACCTAGCTAGATGCATTTCTTGTGCTCGAATTAGTATAGGCAACACGTTTCGTGTAAATCGTTTGAGTATTTTTCCATTTATGACAAGAAACATTTTCAGCCCTGAGTTTGTTTTACCCTGTAAAAACGAATTTTCTTGTATTCAGAACCTAGCTAGATCTTTTTCTCGTACTAGATTTAGTATAGGGGACAAGTCTCGTGAAAATCTTCCTAGTCGTTTACGATATCATTCATAATCGGGAAAATCCATTGCTCGTTTATTATATATGAATTTGGCGACAGTAATTTGGTCAACAGGATAACTAACAAGTACTAATTGTATATATAGTGTTACGAATATTGTAAATAGTTAGTGTTTGTGCTTAAAAATAATATAAATAGTTCAATTAATCTCTATTCGTAAGCTAATATTAATTTTTGTTGCATTGCAATATCTCAATTTGTTTATTTTTTGCAAGCGAGTAAACGCTATTGGATTTCAATGGATGTCTATGGAAATTTGGCGAAATACTGGAAATAGCGCCAAGCTGGCGCCACTTTTGGCAACTAATTTTGACCGCCAAATTTGGCGATATATTGCCAAGTTGGCGTCAAACTTGGCGACAGACCCGGGTCCTTTCCCCTTGGTAACCCCTAATTGCCCCCATCCTATCTAAATTCTCTACTTTCATGTTAATTCCCCCTAAGAAAAGTCAGAAAGCTCTGACCAATCAAATACGTTTCACGGTATCTACGCAGATTTTCATTGGTCCATTTCCAAACCATTACTTTTTTTATATATAGAAGGATTCTGAATGTGTTGGAAAGTGTTTCATACTCTATGCTTGACGAATGATTTTTTCTTTCTTGTTTAAATATTATTGGGTGTGTATAAACTCTATAGATTTTATACAGGGCTGCAAAAAAGTTTTCAACCACATCCGTTTATGGACGGAAATGTTGAACGGAAAATTTCAACTGTACTGTGCGTTTAACTGAACTCACTCTTAGCATGTTATGTAGTATACATATCTATCTGTTGATCCTATACAGGGATGCAGAGAAATAATCGTATATTTTTAACACGTTCCAACAAAGTTGAAAAGTGTTTATGGCTTCGGTTTGCCTATCTGTCTGTCCGCGCTCTAACTCTCGTAAATATGCTCGGATAGTTCTGAAATTTTTGGATGTTAATGATCTCTACCATAGCACGTTCCCTATTTCAAATGAAGTTTGTAGCATGTTTAGTTCATTTACAGGGTCAATCAAAAGTTTTCCGTTGCATTACGGCCAATGGGAAAAAATCGTTTCAAATGATTTTTAATGGTGTTACACTCTTTCAAACATAGTAAAATTGACATTCATTTATGAAGTCCACAAGAATATGCGGTGCAAAGAATAGTTATTGTTCATTTACAGGGCCACACAAAAGAATTCCGTTCAGAAATGTATAGGGAGAATTGTTTGGGGTGTATTTGAAAAGATTTAAGATACTATATTGTGTCCGAATTACTGTATATTAGTAATGGATGTAGGATTAGTAATGGATTAGTTATTATGATATGCGCTTTTTTCACAATATTTATGCATACTATAAAATGCGTATAAATGCTATAGTTCATATACAGGGCTACAGAAATGAATTCGTAAAGGTTACTGAGTTTGAGCATAAATTGCTTAAAGGTGGGTTTTAAAGGAGTTAGGCATTCTTACACTGAACTGAATTTAGTTTATTAAGAAATATTTGTAGAATATGGATAAAATGATATACAGGGCCACGCAAAGAGGCCGTCTATGAGTGATAATTTCTGGAAATGTAATTTCAGTAGTTTTAAGAGTGTTTTAGTTTGGATTAAATTGTAGCTAAATAGTGGCATGTAATAAAGGTACTAGGTAAACAAAAGGGCTGTACAAAAGTATTCAAGTATGTTTCCATCTGTTAGTATAAATTGCTGAAAGATGATTTAACCAGTTATGCATTTTCTTACTAAACAAAGTTTTCCCATTATATAGTATATATATATCAACCTACAGATAAAATACAGGACTGTTCAGAAGAATTGGAATACATATTTGGCTATGGACGTTATTTACTGAAATCAGTTTTTCAAATGTTTTATGCGTTTTATAAAATGTTTACTTAATTATCTTATTTACCTTATTTCCCTAAATAACGAAGTTTTGTTAAAGCATTCAGGAAGTGTTGGAAAGTGTTTCATAATCTATGCTTAACGCATGATTTTTCTTTCTTGTTTAACGAATCTTCATGGTCATTGCAGAAATCGGGTTTTTAAATGAGTTATGCGTTTTCCAAATTGTTTATCGAGACATCGTTTTTCACCTTAACAAACTTTGAATTTTTGTTTATAGTATTGTGAATGTGTTGGAAAGTGTTTGATAATCTATGTTGTACGTAATGATTTTTTCGGTACTACTTGATTATCTCGTCGACCAAAAAGCTATCGCCAAACTATAAGATTAAATGCCAATAATGAATGATCGTAAATGTCGTAGTCACTTGATACTAAACATGATATACGTGTTTGTTACGCCATCAAGTTATTTTTAATTCAGATTTTTATTTATATTTTTATTAATTTTTAGCTAATTTATTTGTTCTTTCGTTACTTAACATAAAATTATGTCAATTTGTACAATTTCGCGATTTGTATAATTTGGCGAAATCGGTCGACGGGTTAATCAAGTAGTACCGATACTTCGTTCTTGGTTTATGTATTGTATTAATTTTGCCTTTCATTTTTTTAAAGTTGTTTTCAAGAAGTATGGTTTCGTTTTCAGTAGCTATGCAGCTGCTGCAGTTTAGCATGTTTCCTCTCTCGGTCGTCTGCAAACGATTCTGCGTCAAGTTTGGAAATCCTCCGATGAATCTTTCATTTATTTGTACAAATTGGCTAACTCATGGTGAACTATAAATGAATCCTAGTTTACTACACACACTGGAATGTATCAGGGGTGATTCTGTTCCGAATTTTTGGAAAATTTAAGGCATTCGGTTCCGAAAATTTAAAAAAAATCGGTCATCAGTCTGAAAATTTGGACATAAAAAATATCGCGAATTTTTACAAATGGTCGCCAAAAAAATTAATTTGTCGATCTTTCGCAAAAAAACTCACAAATTTCGTCAAGAAAAGACGCGAGTTTAGTCATAGGATTGCAGAAAAAACTCGAATGTCGTCAAAAATACGCAAATTTCGTCAAAGGAGCGCGAAAAAAACGCGAATTTCGTCAAACGTTGAAGGAAAAAACGTGGATTTCGCCAAAGAGCCACAAAACTAAGAAAACAACAGACACAAACATATACGTTTATTATTATAAGTAAGGATCGAACGAAACAGGTTTTTAAGGCCGAAACCGAAACCAAATTTCGGTGATCTTCCTATTTTCGGCTGAAAACTAAAACGAAAATGTCCAATTTTTAAAAAAAATTAATTACATTGTACGTATTAAAGTAATTAATACATACATAAATATACATAATTATGAATTAATTATACGTATTTATTAAATATGCATAATTATTTTATGCGTATTTATTAAATATACAAAATTATTAATTAATTATACGTGTGACCCAAATTGACTCTCTATGTCTTAGATCCAAAACTTCTTTCCATATAAAATAAAACGTAATTAATTCATAAACGACACAGAAAGATTTTCTAATTATACGAATTTCATTTAATTAAAAAATATTTTAGTTTTATGTTTACACACCCGATTTATCTTTTATAACCAGTTCTGTAAATGATCATCTGCTATATAGTCCAGTCATTTGGTAGAAAATAGGGGAAAGTTTTGGTGCAGTTTTGATATTTGGTGACTTTATGTTTTTTGGGTCGCTAAACACGAATCTTAAGTTTTCCAGCAAAATTTATCCCGGGAAACACGTTTCTTTTGGGAAAAAACGGGTTTTTCTTTGTTTTTTCAAAATAACTTCAAAATTATGCATTTTGAGAGTAAAATTTCCTACATTTTATGTATTAAAAGTTTTTTTCTCTGATCAATGGTTTAGCCGTGACAACGTCGCAAAAATGGGTATGAAAATCAAAAAATTCGAAAAAACGGGAATTACGGCAGTGTACGTAGATTTAACATGGAAACTGACCATTTAACGCAAACTTTCACAATTAATGATACTAAATATAATATTACTAGAAAGGTAGCCCGTCAAAAATGACGGAAATTTAGATATAAAGATATATACAACTCATGTGCAAGAATATGAGTTTTCTCGCTTGTTCCGCAGTGATAGATGAAAATAACACATTTTAAGAACGAAACACATTTATGAAAAACTGTGTACAGTAGAAGACGTCTAATCTGCACACTTTGGATCCAAGTGTTATGCAGATTTGAGGCTTTTTGCGGTCATGTCTATTCAATCTTTGTTTACATTTTTTTTAATTTATATATTGGACAATTTAGATTATTGAGCCTTAAAAATAAATAAATAACGCACTTGAAGTAAGGTTAAAAACTATTAAATTATCGTATACGATTTCATGAAATGGTATTATATGGTATTATATGTGTGTGCTTCACGATCTTGGTTACGACGTTGGCGAAATTGGCTGCAACTTGTCATAATCCTAATAGTGTGGGCCGCTATAACAAAAAAGTAACCAGTTTTTAGTAAAATTTCTGATATAAAGTAGCTTTCAAAAACTTGTGTAAAATTGCAGGCCGTTCTCGTGTTATGTCAGTCCTAGGAATTATATTTCTAACACTGAAGATTTTCCATGTATATATGGAATTTAGAAAAGCTTCTCCAAAAGAAAGGTCCTGAAATGACATTGTAATTCCTCTAACTTCAAAGTTTAATCGGGCCCTGATGTTGAGTACTGAAATCTAATAAATACAGTTATTTTGAATATTACAACAGAATTAAACAGTTAAACTTATTTAACTTAAACCTGCTGTTACTTCCCGATGTTATTTTTTAGTATTAAGAAAGAAAATTATTTAAAATTTTCAAATCATGCATTTATGATTTTTTTTCCGTCTTTAATAACTAAATAATGAAAAATTAGGCTTTTGTTCTGAGCTCATAAATATGACAATAAAATAATGTAACTAAGAGACATTGCAAAATTAAATCTTTGTGATTACAAACCATAAACAAACGATACCGCCACCATTTTACTTACTATGACGTCATTGGAATATTACCCATTGATTGTTGGAGAACTTACTTTGTGAATGATTACCTCAATGATTTAATATTTTTGACGTTTCATGATGAATGAATCAGTTGTGCTTATTTAGGTTTATGGAATGAGATATTAAGCTGTGAACCTAATTTCAATTGAAATTATCCAAGGATATATGTATTTTTAATCGAAATTAAAAACAATGCTTTGATCTCGAAATAAAAAGTTTTAGTTTGTATAATTTGTTATTTCTGTTAATTATTTATTTAAGTACTTTTCCATTATAGCGCATTTTTAAAAAAAGCTTGGCGCGATTCGGGCATCAGAAAGTGAGATATGTTGCAAAAATATATAAACAGCTATGAAAACAAATCTAATGAACTTTTATCTTTATTTATATATGCACTTATATACATAAAAAAATCGTTTCTAAATATTTATAATTTTTTTTTAATATACAAATTACGGCACCGATTTCAGATATGAACCGGGATACCTAACTGGCGCCAAAATGGTGTTATTTTGCCTGCTATGGTAACCCGGCTATTGTTTTTTATTTATTAATAAATTGTTTATTTACTTTTATTTTCTGTTTTTTAATTATATAAACTACTTTGTTCTATAGTTATAATTCAAACTTTTATTTATTTATAGTTATTTCCTTTTCAAAATGATAGCAAATAATTGAAAAATATATAAGTAACTGGTATTCGAAAGCGAGATTTCCGCCAAATTGGCGTCATAGAAAAATCACGCCAACCCCCCATGCGTATGTGACATCTGTGCAAAAATTACTTCTGTTTCGGTCCAGATGTCATATTCGCCCCATATTGGCGCGATTTTTTTCTGTCGCCAATATCCTATAGGCAACGGGTACTTAACTTGCGCTAAAGGGCTTGATGTGGTAACCCGGATTATGTTGTTTATGCTGTTGATGTTTTCGCCAAATTGGCAACCGAAAAAAATCGCGCCAATATGGGGCGAATATGACATCTGTTCCTCTGTTTCTTTATAAAAATAGGTAAATAGCTTTTTTTGGTACAGATGTCATATTCGCCCCATATTGGCGCGATTTTTTTCTGTCGCCAATATCATATAGGCAACAGGTACTTAACTTGCGCCAAAATGTCGTTATTGTGCTTGATGTGGTAACCCGAATTATGTTGTTTATGCTGTTGATGTTTTCGCCAAATTGGCAACCGAAAAAAATCGCGCCAATATGGGGCGAATATGACATCTGTACCATTTTTTTATATTAAATTGTCGGCACAGATGTCATATACGCCCATATTGGCGCGATTTTTTTTTACGCCGATGTCATATACGCACCGGGTACTTAACTGGCGCCAAAGTGTCGTTATTTTGCTTGTAATGGTAACCCGAATGTTGTTTATGCTGTTGATGTTTTCGCCAAATTGGCGTCGGAAAAAATCGCGCCAGTATATGACATCTGTGCCAAATTGTATACATATGGAAAAAATTGCTTGTGAGTATGAAGCAGTAAATAGGTTGCCAGAAAATACGTTGGCAAACTTCTTTCTCGCCAAGAAACTTTTCTCCGAAGTATTGTACATAAGCAATGATTGCTGGAAATGCATTTTTAATTATGATATGCGCTTTTATGTTTCACTACATTTATGCATACTATACTGTGTGTATAAATGCTACAGTTCATATGCAGGGCTACACAAAAGAGTTCGTAAGGGTTACTGAGTATGAGAGTAAATTGCTTAAAGGTGGTTTTTAAAGGAGTTATGCATTTTTACGCTGAACTGCATTTAGTTTCCTAAGAAATGTTTGTAGAATATAGATAAAATGATATACATGGTCACGCAAAGAATTGGATACATAACCGTCTATGGATGATAATATCTGGAAATGTGATTTCAGTAGTTTTAAGAGTAGTTTAAATTAAATTTTAGCTAAATAGTGGCATTTAATAACGGTACTATTGACTATGGACGGTAACTGCTGAAATCAATTTTTAAATTTTTTTATGCGTTTTCTAAAATGTTTACTTAGTTATCTTGGTACTTCTTAGTTATCCCGTCGACCAAATTACTGTCGCCAAATTGTAAGATTAATTGCCAATAATGGTTGCCATTAATTAATTAATTGTAAGATTAAATGCCAATAATGGCCAATAAAACCATTAATTTTTACGTTTTATTTGTATTTTTGTTAATGTTTTACTATTGATTTGGCGATTTATATAATTTGGCGGAATTGGTCGACGGGATATCTAAGAAGTAACGTTATCTTATTTACCTTATTTCCCTAAATAACGAAGTTTTGTTAAAGCATTCAGGATGTGTTGGAAAGTGTTTCATATTCTATGCTTAACGCATGATTTTTCTTTCTTCTTTAGTCTTATTTTGCATTTATTTTATTCTTAATTTTTTAGTCTTATACTGCTTTATAGAAACTTTGGCACAGTTGTCATATACGTTATCATATATTGGCGCGATTTTTTTTCCGACGCAAATTTGGTGAAAACATCAACAGCATAAACAACAACATCCGGATTACCATATCAAGCAAAATTACGGCACTTTGGCACCAGTTAAGTACCCGTTGTGTATATGACATTGGCGTCAGAAAAAAATCGCGCCAATATGGGGCGTATATGACATCTGTGCCGAAACTTTAATATTTAATGTTTAAACTCTTCGCTCCACTCCCCTTGCATATAGTACAAACTATAACACGGATAGCGCAAAATAATAGACAGTTTGGTACTTTTCCACTGTAGGGGCTTTGGCATTTTTTTAAAAAAAGCTTGGTGTAAATTGGGCATCAGAAAGTGAGATTTGGGTACTTTTCCGTTATGCGGACACCATTGTCGCCAAGCGTAATAGTTGGCGCAAAATCGTGAATTGAAGCATTTGAAAAATAAAAGAAAAACCATTGTCGATACTAAAGTGAGCATTTAAAATATATAACATTTGAAAATTCCAGATTTTTATGAACTATTTCATCAAATCACAAATATATACTTAAAATAAGCGAACAAATAACTGCTATAAAATAAAGCAATAAAATAAAACTCATATTAAACTGCTGGCATAAAATTACAAATATCTTTTAGCATTTTGAAATAATTGGCGCATTAGCATACATTTTGACATGGTGTCCGTATAACGGAAAAATATCGAGATTTGTTGTCAAATCATATAAACAGCTATGAAAACAAATTTGATGAGCGTTTTTGTTTGTTTTATATGTATATTATTGATGTTTTTATGTACAAATTACATCTGTTTCTGTATAAAATTAAAGAAACGGCTTTTTTATGTTAAATAAATCGTATAAATATCGAAAAAAATGCGTGTGTATATAAAATGAAACAGTGAATAGGTTCCCGGAAAATATGTTACCAAATTTTCTTTTTCCCCAAGGCACCTACCTATACTGGAAAAGTACCTAAAGCACATTAAAATCGCGCAGTTAGGAGCTCACACAGTACACCGTTGTCTATTGGCGGTTATTTTATTAGTAGCATCGGAAGGAAGATGTAAAGATGTACTTTAAATTCTCACCCATCGATTGCGAAAAAATATCTTAAAAGAGTGGAGTTTAAATTAAATTTCGGTGACCTCCATTATGAAAGATCAATGGTTTTAAATAGGAACTTCGCCAAATTATCCAGCAATCGCCAAGTTGGCTAACATTTGGCGCTACTGTGGTAAACCTGCATTAATATTTTTCAACAATTTCTCATTTCAATGAGGCGGTCCTACCGGAATAGTGAGGGACACACAGAGACTTGTATTTTATATAAATAGATTGACTACATTTTATGGATCTGAGGTTCATTGTTTCCTTCATAACAAAAAAAAATAAAAAATGAGCATACCTGTAATCAAAATATTCATTTGCTATTAGAAAATAATAATAATAATAGTAATTAAGCATTTCTTAATTTGACTTTTAAAAAACAAAAATAAAATAACTAAAACAGACTTTCGCTGATAAAAGTTGACACGGATCTAGCTCTTAAAGTTTCACTTTTTGCCTAAACAGACCAATGGGGGGGGGGGGATATCATCATTTGATACAGAGGAAAGTTACGGCGATCTTTGCCCCTTGCTGTAATGACCAGTGTAATACAAGTAGACAACGAGTTGGTTCCTGTCGATCCTACAACTTTGTTCAAACGAATTTCGGTTGCAAAGCTTTCGGATGAAGACCTTGGGGAGTTTTCGACTTACGATCTAGGCCCTTATTCCTTGTCCCTCTTTGACAATGGCTTAAGAAAAGGAAACAAATCTACACTCTACAAGGCATTCAAACCCCTTACGAACAAGCGGTTCAGCGGCAAGGTTCAATTCATCATTGATGGGTTTTTTTTATTACATAGAGTTGTTTGGCCTAAGAATCAGTCTTTTTCTTCAGTCTGCGACAAATATGTTCAGTATGTGCAGTGGTGACACAAAAACTGCTGAGCCTGTGAGACGATCAAGAAAGCATGCTTGAACTGACATATTGTTGGACGAAACAATGATACCAACCATTTTCAAAGAAACGTTTCTTATTAACAAAAAAAACAAAGGTCGGTTGATATCTGTGATGACTGACAAGTTCTCATCAGCAACTATTACATGCAAGCAAGCAAAAGAAGAGGCAGACACCTTGATTATAAAAACTGCTTCGTCCTTAGTTCATCTAATGAGACGGTAATTGTAGTCGGGGAGGATGTAGATCTTTTGGTCATTTTGATAGGTATCTGCACGGATGAAAACGTTTTCTTTTTAAAACCAGGTAAATAAACTATTTCTACAGTAACATTTTCTCGAGTTAATGCTGTGAGTCCAACTGTTGCGAAAACATCCTCTTCCTACATGCTATCAGCGGCTGCGATACAACGTCAGCACTATTTATGCAAGGGAAAATGAAGTTCCTCAAAATTCTTGTGAAGAATCCACATCTTGCCGACGTTGTTAAAGTATTCTACGACTCGAACGCTACTCAGGAGATGATTACAGATGCTGGGTAACTTTTACTTGTCTCACTGTAGGGTTATAGTGGGACAAACGTGCCTTCGTTAAACGATCTAAGGTATATTTCGTACAATAAGGCTACCTTTAGATACAAAATCCCTGCCAGCCCGGCCTACAGGCGGAGGTAGATTTCGAAGTTAAGTATACTGATTTCACAAACAAAAACCAAATCATGATTAGAAATAAACCCACTTTAACAATTTTATCTGGCCGCTTTTGACGAGTTTTTATTTTATTTTTATATAATAACTGGTTTTATCAGAATCATGTTAGGGCGGTATTCAAAAATACTTTTCCATGCTCAACAACTCGAAATTTTCTGGCATAACTCCAGACTCATTTTAATAGGAAAAACATGAAACTTGTTGACGTGATTTTTGAAGAGATTTATAAGCGACCTGTGTTTTTAATTTTTGTTCAATTAATTAAATCTTGATTATAAACAATTATTTTCTCAGTAAGACAATATTTTTCGTTTCTAACACAATCGCTTCGGGAAATTCCGTTCAAATGCCCACTTTGACATCATTTTTTGAAATATATTCTGCCTCTGTCAAAACATCGATCATTACTGTACATTATATAGTTTCTGAATAAGCGAATCTACCAATTGGATGCGTTTGAGAGCAAAAATGAATTTAAAAATGAGTCAGAAAATAAGCAGTTTGGATTTGAATACTCCCCTAATACGATGATTTTTCCAACACAATCCGCTTCGGGAAATTCGGTTCAAAAGGCCCACTTTGACAGCGTGTTTTAAAATATATTCTGCCTCTATCAAAAAATTGACCATTACGGTACATTATATAGTTTCTGAGTAAGAAAAGGTTCCAATTGGAAGCATTTGAGAGTAAAAATGAATTGTAAAATGAGTCAGAAAATAAGCAGTTTGGATTCGAATACACCCTTACTAAGATGATTTTTTTCTTCAACCGCTATGTTTTTTTAATTTGTTTTTGCTGTAAGAATTGGTCCTATCCAAAACTTGTCTATATAGATGTTGCAGACAATATTACGAAGATATATGATAAATTCATGGGGATTTTATATCTTTTGAATTGACGGAGTTATGGATTTTTTTCTTCTTCAAACGCCCTTTTTGTTTTCGTTTTTAATTTTTTTTTGCGGTACGAATTGGTCCTATCAAAAACTTGTGAGGATAAAAGTTGTAGATAATGTTAAGGAGATTTATGATAAAATTAATTGGATTTGATATCTTGAGAATTGACGAAGTCATGAATTTTTTTCTCCCAAAAACCATATTTTTGCGCCCCTTGAGCCCATTTTTAACCTTATCAAAAATCTGTGATACATAAATTTTTGGCCCTATTTTTAGAAGTAATAAAAACTTTAAACTGATTCGATATGTACAAAATTTAAGAAGTTATGGTGTTTTTTCGGTTTTGCCAAAACCCTCCCTATTTCCATCCCCTTGGTCCGATTTTGCCCATTAACGAACTTGACGGAGATTTTATGCCCCCTGATTTTATGTATCAGTTTGGAAGAGATTGGTGCAGAATTGTAGAAGTTATCGTGTCCAGAAGAAAGTGATATATATATATATATATAGATAGATAGATAGATAAAGTTTTTTACTGAGGTTGGTTTTGGGCTCTAGGGGTCATGATCGGTGTAGATCTGCAAAAAGTTTTCAGAAATTCCAACATAGGAACGACGCCAATAGGTAGTATTTCATACGAAATCTACCTAATTTGAAAATTGCTGCATTACCACCATCTGCAGCTGCAGCACAACATTACTCTCTTTAAGAGTATATCACCAGGTCCAGCAATGGCTGGGGGTTGAAAAAATGCTGAAGAGTGGGGATGGAAGAGAACAAATACTGGCCTCGAGCCTGTGTTCACTGTACTACCCTCCGCTCCCCCTGCTTTGTTGAAGCTTGTATCCTGCAAGTGTAGAAAGAATTGCCAACAAAATTGTGGGTGCAAGAAGGCAGGGCTTTTTTGCTCCAACATTTGCCGCAACTGCGAGGGGAATTGCAACAACATCACAGTGGTGTGTCAAGATGAAGAGGACGAGCTCTTTGACACCGAGCTGGAGATGGATTGCCCACCCGATGAACCCGTGGACCCGATAGAACAGAAAAAAGTCATGCCACAATCTATATCAAATATTTTTCATTAAAAAAACAATTATTTTATACTATTGGTTCTAATAAAAACACCAACTAATTCCATACGTCTATTTTCTATGTTGTAGATGTCGGTGAAAATCAGGGACCCTCAAGTAAAAGAAAGCGGAAATAGTATTTTTTGTTTTTTAAGTAAATGTACTTACTACTGTACATATTTATTTATAATTAAATAATGATTCATAATGAGTCGTCGTATTTATTATCAGCAACTTCATTGTAAAATGTAGTCAATCATGTAATCTTAAGTATCCTTTATAGTAAATGCTTGTGTACAATGGTCAGTTTTCATGTTAAATCTATCTACATTGCCGTAATTCCCGTTTTTTCTGAATTTTCTGATTTTCACACCCATTTTTGCGGCGTTGTCACGGCTAAACCATTTATCAGAGAAAAAAACTTTTAATACATAAAATGTAGGAAATTTTATCCTCTTTAATTTATGTATTGAGGACTTTTACATAAAATGTATAATTGTGAAGTTATTTGGAAAAAACAAAGAAAATCCCTTTTTCCCATTTTTTCCAAAAAAACGTATTTTCCAGGTTAAATTTTGTTGGCAAACTTCACATTCAAACAAATATCAAAACTACACCAAAATTTTCCCGTATTTGTCCTTTTTGAGCACCTAATGCCTGGACTAATACTACATTTTCTCAAAGAGTATTTGAAGCACTTCTGCGTTTTCAGACTGAAAGTTTTCTATTACTGTTATTCGACTGTTTCAAGACCTTTTTGAATACTCATGTATTTTTTAAGTATTTTGTCCTGTATGTTATCAATAGTAATATTAGGTTTACCAAAAAGTTCTGCCCGATAGTGTTATTTCACGCCTACTTTTTTATAATTCAAATTTCTCCATTGGCACCAATCACCTTTTTGAAATAGGTAAAATTCCCATTGATTTAACATTAATTAATATGTCATTAAGTGTGAATTTTACCAATTCAAAAGAGTAGGCCTAAAATAACATTATTGGACAGAACTTTCAGTAGACCTAATAATTAATAAAAGTTCTATACACCCCAATCCCCCCCCCCCCGCCGTACTCCAATTTCGATGATTTTTTAAGACAGCAGAAGCCATCGAATCATGCAGACTTTCCAACCACCTCTCCCCTAAATAGGGAAGATTTTCTTTTTTTCTGTTCGAAGGGGAAGGTCATATTTAATCATTAAAAGATTAAAAAAAAAAAATTCAGGTTAATATTTAGAAATGATTGATTGGATAAAAAAGTAATACAAATAGAAAGATAATTTAATATATTTCTATTAATTTTTATAGCGAAAGCATATAAATCACTTCCGCCATCGAAACAATATCTTCCGATGGTTTTCGCCAAACACGATTCCCGCCAAGAAACATGATTCTCTCTGAGAACGAAAGTTTTGACCAATCAGATAATGAAATGGTCAAACTTGGTTGGGATAAAAATATGTATCTAACTGCATTTTGCTTTATTAGACCGCGATCTACTGATCTGAAAAAAAGTGAAATACAAAAGTTATTATTAAAGTACGTATTCCCCCCCCACCCCATAGAATCCGAATCTGTAATAAAAAATCGGGATTATCATTTAATATTTCAAAGTTGGACCCTCTCGGACCCCATGGGGTCGGGTTCCGTAGTCAACATTAGTATTCCTGAATAGCTTTTTCAAAAATATTTAATAAATATTTTTCCGTTTTTCAATCTGACATGTCTTTCTCAAGTTATTCGACCGTTTCTAAACTTTTCGCACACCCTGTATAAATTTTATTATATTTAAAATTAAGAAATACTGTAAAAATACATCACAAATGATTTTTCCCCTATAGACCATAATGTAAAAAAATACTTTTGAGTATCACTATAAATGAACCATAAATGCTAAGCCAGAATCCCCCCCCCCCCCGGGTTTAAAAAATGACAGGATGCTGGCTGGTGGGAAAAGGTCATTTTTTAGATTCTTAGAGACACTTTTTTAGAGTCTTGGGAACATTTTGTTCATTTTTAAAGGCAACTTTAATATTTAAAAGACAGGAAACTCCTTTCAAGTTAAGATTCATACGCAAATAATGTTTTTAATACAGAAGTCGGTGAGGGCACAGTTTTTTTAACAAAGGTCAAAAAGCATGCAATTTTTTTGACTTAAGGGCAAAAAAGGGTGCTGTTTTTTTGGATGAGGGACAAGGGTGCTATATTTTGAATCAAAGGGCAGGAAGGCTGCAGCACCCTCCTGAAACTGTCGTGGGGAAACTCTGGCAACACTCTTCGTTTTCAGTAAGAATCGAATCATGCTATAGAAAACCTCAATAACATATATTTATTTATTACATTGCAATCAGAACATACTTGCGACACAGCATGAATAGACAGATAAACCAAAGTCGTAAACACTTTTCAACTAAGATGGAAAGAGTTAAAAAATATGCTATACAGCAAGATTAAATAAAGTTGTACTGCCCATCGATTAAAATACGATATCATAAGATGATTTTGACATATCATAGTATGTAGTAACTTATTAAATTTCAGATTAATATTTTAAAAAGCAATCTTTATTTCTTGATAATAACCTTACCTATACATTTTGAAATAATTATCAAAATTCAAAAATGCTAGGTATAAACTGCAGTATAAAACTACTAGGCCAGCAAAAAACTACCAGCAATTATGGTGATTTATATTTTTATTAAATTAAATATCTCATTTATGAAAATAACTTTTATCTGTAGAAATAACATTTTATAAGGTTTTTGACTCAATAAAAAAAAACATGATTGATTTGTTTACAATTCATTTGTTTACAAAATCATAAACAATAAGAAAAAAAAAAAGTTTCAAAAATTTTAAATTTTGTGCGCTAAAGGTAACACAAGGCTGGAAAAAACGAAAACAAATAGAAGGATTAAAATATATAGGCATATAACGAAAACCATGTGTTACCAAGAAATTACTGATAATTATTAAACATTACTTATTAAAGAGAAAGTAATTAAATTTATTGTAAAAGTTTTAAACAAAACAAAGATAATAATATAATTTCTTGGGATTTTGAATAATCTAAATTTTATAGATGCTTATACATAACAAAAATTAAAGTTAAAATTCTAGTGCTACATTGACCTTGAGTTAAATAATTAAAATACATATAATTGTACAAAAATTACTTTCAGGTGCCTAAATATAATATAAAGATATTTAAAATACAAATTAAAAGATCTTAAAATAAATTAGAAAAACCTAGAACGTCTTCAACTATTACAAGGCCGTCATCAGTAGGATTTAAATGTTGTTATTATTTTATTTGCGCTTATTCGAGAATTGTTCAGAAAAAAAACAGTGCAATTTAAAGGTTCCACATTAGATGATATGCCAGATAAAGTTATTCAAATTTTCAACAAAACGAGTTTTCATCTATTATGCAGCAAATATCTCCATACTCCATAGATATTGTATGATAATGCATCGTTACATGCTGTATCTTTATTAGCAATTATTTCAATTGATTCTTTTTTGATGGCTTCTTGGTAATTATTTGCACGAAAGATAATTTTTGATATATTAAAATCTACTGTAATAGGTTGAGTTTGAGCTAATCTTGATAATGCAGTATGGGGTCTATTTAATCTGAGATCTGCTTCGTGTTCTTTAATTCTATCACGGAACTAATATGAACTTAAACGTTTAGAATTTATAAAAAATATTTAATATAAATATTTATGTAAAATATTAATTATATTATATATAAGTATTATATTATATTTAAGCGCCTGAAAGTAATTTTCGTACAATTATTTGTGCCTTTATGTGTATTTTAAAAATTAAAGTGGTTAAAACTTAAAATTAGGCAGAAAAAGATTACTACAAATCCAGTTATTTACCTTGAAAAAGATGAGTAACTGTGAAATAAAAGAAAACAATTTATTATTATTATTCCTAAATAAAACAACTTCTTTAAAAATAAAATCCTGATAAACCAAACAAACAAATGTTAACAACAAAATACAACTATAAACATAAACATTGTTTAAACGACGCCCTCTGTTGCTGTTTTAAAACAAGAATCAAACAAGCTCCATCTGTTGATAAAATGATGAAACATAGTTAGAATGGTTTAAAGATGGATGTTAAACCCTTAATATGGACTTTAATAAAATTTACAATTTTTAGGGTACAAAACATTCAAACTCTTAATAATTGTTTTTAAAATATAAATGTTATATATATAATTTTTAATCTAGTAATACACACTGAAATATTCATTATATGAGAATATTAGTTTTATT
The DNA here is from genome assembly GCA_963932465.1 of Maratus speciosus. Taxonomy (NCBI): domain Eukaryota; kingdom Metazoa; phylum Arthropoda; class Arachnida; order Araneae; family Salticidae; genus Maratus; species Maratus speciosus. The sequence continues at coordinate 29,806,513 of OZ010794.1, forward strand.
AATTTTTCTGTTTAATAACATTATCTCATTACCTTCATATTAAAGTCAATAAAAAGTTCAATTTATTACGAGCGACTAGGTATAGTGTTTCCTCCATTAAACAGCGCATGTTCACAGCTTGGTCAAATTCAGATCTATGTGAAGTCTGCTAGTTTGGCAATTTATCTGAGGCACTGGCGAATAGATGTTAACTTTGTAGTAAAAAAATTATAAACAACGCTAAAATAATAAATTTTGTTACATTTTAAGTATTAAAGAAATTCATTTATTAAAAAAAATACCTTGTAAGTCATGTGTATTTAAAAAAATAATTTAATTAATAATATTGTATTCACGATAAAAAAAAAAAAAAAATACAAAGCAATTGATAATAAATATTTATATTTTTTATGTACCGAGGATAACTTTAAAAGATGAAAACTTCAATGAATTAATTCTGCTAATTTTATATTTATATCATATAATGTAAGCTTAGGAGATTAATTATTGCATTTTAATAAATGTTTACTTTAATTATTACAGTACAAACAAATGAATTATTGAAATTTAACTATTTATTGAAATTTATTTAAAATTAAATTATATTTACAAATTAAGTTTATTAATGGAATTAATTTTATTAATACAAATTAAATTCTATTTACAAATTAAGTTTATTAATTGTATTAAGTTTATTAATACAAATTAAATTCTATTTACAAATTAAGTTTATTAAATGTATTAAATTCATTAATGCAAATTAAATCAAATTTATTAATACAAATTAAATAAAAATTTATAAACTTAATTATAATTTAATTTAATTATCTAATTGACAATAAAATAATTACAAAGGAAATGATAATAAAGACCGGCTAATATTTATTAACTGACTTAATAAAGATCAAAACAAAACTTCTAAAACAAAATCCTCAGCAAGGACAGAACACGCGAACTAAGGATTTAGTAATAGATTAAGAACCATAACCAGTCCTTAAACCACTAGACGAGATCGTTCACACGAACTTTTCCCCAAAGAACCATATAGCGGCTTTACACAATACTTTCTCAAAGTACTTGGCATTTCATCGCCAAATCAATGGCAGGAAGCAACCCAAGAATCAGTTGACGCATGCGTTGTTAAATGGAGGAAACGCTATACCAAGTCGCTCGTAATTTATTAAACAAAGTGTTTTCTGTTTACAGTTGCTGCAGGTTGTTTAAAATTTAAACTTTTAGCTACCTCAGGGAAAACAGTCACACATATATTAGCTTAGTGTTTGGGGGGAGTGGTAAATTTAGAATTAACTAGGGTAAAGCTGGAAATTGTTTTGATTCATTTAGTAGTTGTTTAGGTCTCTAATGAACCTGCTATGTTTTGCCCTTTGTACTAAGTGAGCTTTAACCACAATGGCTATGAAGAGATTTCTGGACAGAAAACATGTTTTTAAAAACTACAGTACCAATATCTCAAAACAATCAACTCTATTTTAAAAACATTGTCTATATAAATGTCAAAAATTGCTTAACTTTTGTATTTTATATTTTTATTTCTTTCAGAAACCATAAACTTATATATTGATCACTGAAAAATAAATTGTTATGTCATAAAGCCTTGATCGCTTACGGAGATTTTAAATCCGGACATAATATTCAACAAAGCATACTTCTGTCAATATAAAATCTGCGATAAAGCTCTTTTTCTTAAATAAAAAAAAAATAAATTTAATTCTAAAATATGAGGAATTAGAAAGTGTTAACAAATCCAATTAATATTTATTTACATTTACAATATAAGCGACTGATAAATGACAAGGAGTTAGTTTTGAGTTACAAAAACAAATAAAACTGTCTTTAGTGCTTGAGAAAAAATATGAATTTCTAGGACACATGGTTTTATTAGTATGGAATTTCGCTAACTTGTAATATTTCATATTCTTCGGTGATAAATTGTTTACTTTTCTGACAGTTTATATTGAAATTATTGGAAGGAAGTAGCTAAAAATGTGTGGGGTCATAAATTATATATGTATATAGCTATAAAGTTGAATTCTCATATCGGGAAAACTTAAAAGGAAAAGAAAATCAAAAAGAATTTGCTTACATAAAAATATGAGTAATAAATTAAAGAAAATTGGAAGATATGAAAGTCAATGTAAGCAAAACATCACACGCTTTTTTCGTTTAAAATTTTTTAATTAAAACCATTATCTTTTAAAACTGCCTGTCATCTTATTAAATACGCTTTCTTTCGATTTTCTTATCTCTTCCAACCGAAAGACAGTATTGTGGGGAAAATGTTTCTTAACAATAAGTAAAGTAAAAATCATGAATACTTTTCGTTAATATTTTTTAATTTTTTGAAGTCATTTTTATTAAAACCATCTTTGTTGTTTCCGTAACATACTGAAGCTTATAATACTGCTACTAGTTGACCTCCAATTTCCTTTAGAAACAAGACTCCTGCATACTCATTTGTTCACTCTCCCCACCTCCCAATCCTGCCAGTTTTTCTTCAACCCCCTTAATTCTAATATGTAGTACTGTTATGCACTCGAAATAATAATACTACGTGATATTAAATATTAGTGCATATTTCAAATACAATATCATAAATAACAAATAATATTTCCGATTTCATACAAATCAAATTTAAGGGGCTACTTCAGCCATGCAAAAAGATCCGCTCGCTAAAGCTAATCTTATGGAAGAAATTTTTAAAGATAGCTTGTTTGCATTTCAATGTTTTTAAATGATTTTATTATCATTGGATAGCTGGGGTCGATCAGTACAAAGGACGTTTGCTACATTTTCGAGTTTGTTTGCAGACTTTTTTATGAGAATGCTTTAACTTTCGGTACCGGTTATGAAAATGAAAGCGTCCTCATAAAAAAGTCTGGAAACAAAATCAAAAAGTAGAAAATGGCCAATGTAGAGATCGATCTCAGCTATCCAATGCAAGGACAAAAAAAAATCTTTTTAAACTATGGATACCTTAAACAATTTTGCCCATTGGATTAACATTAGTTCACGGGTGTTTTCATCTGACTGAAGTAGCCTCGTAAATGTACTTAAAATCATGAAAAAAATCTATTTTTTAGCTATTAATTTGCTTTTATTTCTAAAATAAATACAAAAATGTAGTAAAGGTCTCAAAATATTTTTTTAATATAGATGCACATAAAAATTGGAGGTAGGGTGGACTGATAACTGTTTGGGCTTCAAGCTCTTGATTAGCGATACAGGCAAAACTTTGAAATAGTGTTGTGAACTTAATATTCAACAAAGATATTAAGTGTGAAGGTACTCATTTCACCCAGAATTTAAAAATGTACATCATTTGTATAGATAATGTTTTTGATAGAGTAGATTATTTTGAGATATTGTTATGGTAATAAAGAAAGTGTTTTCCATCCATAAATCTGTACATAGTGGTTAAAGCTCATCTAGTACAAGAGACAAAACTTTGTAAGTTCATAACAGATCTAAAATAGATTAAAAGAATTTGAAGCTTTCCCTTAATTCCAATTCGTCATATTTTTTAAATCCTTAAACACTGAGCTATATAGGAGTATATACATTCTTTAATGCTATTATTATGCAGTTTAGTGTACCTGTGTTCCAACAATACTACCACATCAAAATGCTACAAACAATGGAATTTTTGTTCTGAATGGCAAGTCTTCGTTTGGTTATCCATTTTATATAAAAGCTGGTTATCCATTATTTTTAACTTAGAACTTAAAGCATTATAATTGGACAGTTTTTGAAGGTTTTAGAAAAAATAAAGAATATATGTAATACAAAGCATGTTATGTGTATATTTCCACAAGTTGAACAATTGGCAACTTTACAGCATCTGAATAATTATGCCTAACATAACCACAATAACTTTCTTTTTTCGAGGAAAGAACCGGAATCCTCACCTCACTCACATTTTACATACACAGATTGAGATCCATTTTGGTAAGACATTTTAAGCATATTAATATACAAACACAATTTAAGATTAAATTTAAAATTACAGAAATAAACTTAGATTTTAATAAATTTAACATGTAAATATAAGAAATCAGGCAAGAAAATTCAGTCCATAAAAAAATTACAAAAATAGTATTTGCATTCTGCAGAGAAATTTTTTCCCCAAGCTATTAGTACCAGAAGAAAAAAAAAAGTGGAATTATTTTGATTTTAAAGGGAAAAAAAGTAAATTAATCTCCCTTCGTGACCGATTATTGATTGAAGCTAGTCACTTCATTTAAGATATTTTTGATAAATTTGATGTAGATCCATTTAAGGGTCTTTTGAAATAGTCATTTGATAGATTGTTATATTGTTTCAGGAAGTGCAATCGAAGGATATTTGGATTAAGATTAATTTTTCCTTTTTCTAATTGGACTTTTTTGACCTACAAGCATGATATTCCTGTATATATATATATATATATATATATATACATACAGAAATCTGCCAATGTTTGTTTGTGTTTTTTTTCATTACTTTTTTGTAATTTATCTTTAGATTTTTTTTTTCTCTTAAGAATTAAAATTCGCTTGCATTACTCTTTATCAACTAAATTTTATGATTTTTTGTTTTTAATATTTGCATGCTAAAGTAATTGGAACAAGAGGTATATCCTAAAGAGGAACATGGGTTCAAGAGGTAAAGTTTCCACTAAATGTTTTGAAAAACACCAGAGCAAATGTTTGTATTTAATTTCTTTTTTTTTTTTTTTAATTGAATGCAATTTGGAAATAATGAGGAAAGTATGTTTTCCAATATGGCAATCTCTACCAAATCTGTAAAGCATTAATATGTTTGAAGTGCCAATAAAATCACTTATTTTTTTAAATAAATAAGGTTAGTTGGGGTAACTGGAACCACGAGGTAACTGGGCCATAGGCTATTTTATAAAAAACTGTTGGTGTTTTTTAAGTTTTAGCTTTTGTGAACAATGCCCCTTAATCTCTACTTCCTAAAACAACGTGTATCAACTCAATCATAACTCTCACTTTGCTGTGATAGGTTGTCAAAAATGTACGTTTCTTTTTTAAAAAACAATGTCTATATGGTTGAACTTTCTCAGCTGATTATTAAAATACTGTAAGTACTTTTATTAAACAATAATTTTTTTAAGATTAGACATATAACTACATTAATATTATTAGGTATCTATACATATTTACTTCATGTTTCAAATGTAAGCCCGGTGTCCCAGTTACCTTATAAATTTTTCAAGAATGGGGTAACTGGGACATGTATCCGGGGTAACTGGACCATGCTGGATTCAGTTACCCCAATAGTTATAAATAACTTTTTTGTGTTTCTCTTACTACGGGAAGTAAATTTCTCCATTGTTTTTTGCTCACAATAAAGAAAATGATAGAATACCGTATTAAAATTATGTAATGAAATTTTAATAAAGCATATTGAGTGGTATCAAACCAAATTTCTTGGCCCCTTGAGAGGCGGTGATACCGTTATGGCATCACTTAATTCTAATTCCTAATTTCCACATTGCCACCTGAATTTTATAATGAAAATTTCACCTTTATTAAGTACGCGAAAATATACTTTTACTTGTTTTCAGATAGATTCTCTTGTAAATATTGGTGTCATTAAATTACTTCAACATTTTATGAATGCAAGTACCTTGCCCCTGAAAGCGAGATAGCCAGACCTTGAAATTGTACTATACACAGGAGTCGCATTCTATAGAGAAACTTTTATCTTTCCCACCACTATTTTGAAAATAATATCTTCATCGCACCTTTCTGTAAGGGTTCTGGTAGGAACAATAAAAATTTCCCTATATAATGCGACCTATGGATAAAGTACTTAATAAGCACTTACATAGCCGTTTGTTCATAGATTTACCACGCTATTTTTTCCCTTAAAATACCCATGTGAATTTTATACTTATTATCTATACTAAAGTACATAAGTACTTCCTTAAGTTTTATGTTTTTGGTATAAATAAATCTAATATTTTCACTTTTAGTGCTTTTTTTAGACACATTGACAGCAAAGTTTTCCTTACAACGCTGTATATTGACATATAATTTACATGATCTGCCTGGTTTAAATTTTTTTAAGTTGTTTACACTTTTTCAAACAGGACCTGATATCCGATATGAAAAAATATGAACGGTGTGGAACATAGACCCCCCCCCCTGGTCCAGTTACCCCATTTTTGGGGGCAACTGAACCCATGAGGAAAGAAAGATGAAATATTCATATTTTTATAATTTTAAATATTAAAATATAATTTTGAGCATTTCTGTCTGATAGAGGGAACCTAACTGAACACATTTGCAGAAGTTCAGACTTTAATTCAAATGAACATTAGTTTTTTGAAGCTGAATTGTCAGAAGCTGCAGAGTCACATTGTAAAATCATGTCCCAGTTGCCCGAACTAACCTTACTTTTAAAACAGGACGTTCAGATGGATGACCATTTTCAAAAACAGCATTTTGGCACGTTTTTTGGGTGGAAAAATATAAAAGTATTCAATAATGCAAGACATATTTATGAAATGTGCTTGTTTATATTTGGTACTTATTTTATTTCCTTTATTAACTAATTAAAAATATGTTTGACTTGAAGGAAATAGGAAATTTGGCAAGTGTGTGTTATATACTAATGCTTTTGTTTAAAAACTCCAAATGCAAACTAAACTTCTTATATAAAGTAAAAAGATTTGTCAATTCATTGATTTCAAAGATAATAATACAAATTTAAATAAATAAAACTTCATAAACTACATAAAATTATATCTCTAATTGTTTAGTAAAATCTACCGCAAATTATAAATAAAAGCAGTATACGACTATTAAAAATCTTAAACGTTGATAAAAAAACTTTTTTTTTATTGTACAAGAACATTCTATTAATTGAATATGAAGTAGATATTTTATTAGAATCTAAATTATAAGACAAACAAATGTATTGATTCAGTAAGTATCGCAAACTATCCAACTCAAACTATTTCACACAGAAAGCATCTAATATTTCTTCTTAATCATTTAAAGGTTTTGAAACTGCTACAACCGTTTTTGACACCATATCAAGTGACATTGCGGAGCAAAGGTGGAGTTTTGTACGTCAGATTACAGATTAGCCAACAGCAGAGCTCTATTTTCCTCTGTACATGAATTTGTGTATGGTTTCTTCATATGGCTCCACTAAGAAAAGTCAGAAAGCTCTGACCAATGATATGCGTTTTGCTATATCTACGCAGATTTTCATTGGTCCATTTCGAAATCATTACTTTTTTACATACAGAAGGAAATAAATAATAAGAAAAAACCTGTTCTAAGTAAATCAGCATTCACTTGTCAGTGTTATCAGTCATTGCTGTATCACGTGCATTACCGATTTGGTAACTATTCCTATTAACGATTATTTTTAACTCAATGATACCGATTGGTTAAAGATATCATATGAATTGAACTTTTCGAACTGAATGAAAAATTCACAAACACAGTTTCGAACCCAGGATCCAGGGGGATTCCCAGTAAAGAAAAAAAAAAAACCCTCTGAAATTCACAGCAAATTTTCTGAAAGGTTACAGCAGAGTATAAAGCCGGGGGGGGGGGGTAACCCCCCAGCAGTAATTATGAGATTTTAGGGCTTCGTTCCTTTCACGAAACCCTGTAGTCTCGCGTCGTTGTCTGTCTGTAACAGCACTCGTACTCGGAAACTATTTAGGTTAGAGACTTGATTTTTTTTTAAACATAGAGCTGAATAGCCACTGCCGTAACAAATTACGGAAAATTTTGAAAATTTCTCATCTCGTTTTAATTAAATGAATTCGTTCTTTTTCAATTTGAAAAGATAATCTCAAATTCAGGAAATATCGCAAAGAACCGATGGCAACATGGTAAAGCAAATGTCTACCACACAGTAGATTATGGGTTGAAAAAATTATTTTTTTCCGTGATTTTTTGATAAAATTCGCTTTTTCTTCCGCGATCTTTTGATGAAATTGGCGTTTTCGTCTGCAAACGATTTATGAAATTGATTTTTTTCGGCGACTACTTGTTGAAATTCACGATATTTATTATGTCCAAATTTTCGGACTGATGACAGAATTTTTAAAAATTTCAGAAGCGAATGCCTTAAATTTTCTGAAAATTCAGAACAGAGTCACCCCTGGTTGTGGTTCCCGAAGCCACATCCATCGCTATGTAAAAAGTTGACTACTGTTTTTGTGAAAAAAATTGGTTACATTTAAAAACACATAAAAGTATTGAAAGGGCACTTCCAGTGAAGGACAGACAGTATCGTAACAGAATTCTTTTGTGTGTTCCTGTAAACACACGATCAGTGCTAGGCGCCATCCTGCTCTACAGTAAACATCTTGTCGTGCATCTCGGTGAGATATACGAATTTACATGTGTTTGAAATATAATACAACATCATTGAAATATATTGAAAAAGATCCCCCCCCTCACCCATAAGAATATAATGAAATGAAATCCTTTAGAAAGTTCTTGCAAATTAACAATTTATGCCATACACATAATTTTCGATACCAAACCAGCCAAGTAATAGGATTGCCAGAATTAGCTCAGAGAAACGAAAGTTTTTGATATACACTAAATAGTTTTTGTTTTATCGCGCCATCGTCCTTTTTAGGTTGGTTGGTTGATTGTTGACGGCCGATTATCTACTCCAGGGATATAGGCCCGAGGGGAGTGCCCTTCGTGGGGGTCTTTCTAAGGGAACCTAAACCGTATTTACGCATGGAAACCCATGGCTCGAAGAAAACAAACGAAAACTCCGAACGATTAGGCCGACGGGCGCAATTGGGTTCGAACCCAGCACCTTCCGTCTACCAGTTTCGAGAGCAGAACCTCTCAGCCACTCGTCCTTTTTAGGGTTTCGTTCATCTCACGAAACCCTTATAGTCTCGCTTCTCTGTCTGTCCATCACAGGCTCGTACTTGGAAACTATTTAACTAAGTTACAGACTTGATTTTTTTTTTTTTTTTTACACAGAGCTGAATACACCCAGTCATACCCAAAATCGTAAAATTTTGAAAAAAAAAGTCTTATATTATTTTAATTAAATGAATTCATTCTTTTCTTATTTCAAAACATTTTCTTAATGTCCGTAGAGCGTCCATAGCACAGTGCTGAAGCATTCGCCTCCTATGGGGAAGATATCGGTTTTTCGTACCTGGCAGGCGGAACTTCAAAATTTTGATTTTTATTACACCTTTTTTCAGATGAATTTAATTAAAAGAAAATTCTTTTTTTTTTTTGGCCATTTTAAAGGCATTTTGGAACAGATGTCATATTCGCCCCATATTGGCGCGATTTTTTTCTGTTGCCAATTTGGCGAAAACATCAACAGCATAAACAACATAATTCGGGTTACCACATCAAGCCCTTTAGCGCAAGTTAAGTACCCGTTTCCTATATGATATTGGCGACAGAAAAAAATCGCGCCAATATGGGGCGAATATGACATCTGTACCGGCATTTTTTGTGCAGCGGTAATTTTTAAAATCTCTTTTTTTTAGACAAAGGAAATCTGGAATTTCAATTTGGAATCAATATTTTTGTTTACTGCTGCTCTCTACTGGCTATTTTTTGAAATAATATACTTCTAACTCTATGGGCCTTCTTAAAACTAATCATTATAAGAATGATCCAGGAATTGAGACATTTTTTTCTTTTTTATTTCGAATTTCAATAAATGTGAACATACTTTACTTGGTACCATCTAGTGAGCGTTTGGAAAGTCAAAGAATTAATATACATTTCTTCTGAGTTATTTAAGCATTTTAATTGCGTTTAAAACAATTTTTAACTTTTATAAATTTTATATTCTATTTACAGCTGCGCTAATTTTTTTGAAATTGCTGAATTTAAAAATGTTTGGATTTTTTAATTTTATTAAAATAATTTCTTTTGAAAGTTTTAAATTTGATTTAAAAATATTTTTCTAATTATTTTGAAATTAAATGTAATGGTGCTGCCATTTATGTAAGGATTTAATAATTTTAAATTAACAATTCTGGTTTATTAATTTAAAGATAAAATGTTTAAAAAAAAACATTCTGTGCGATCTGCGATCACACTTACCCGCTTGTTTCTACGTTCCCATGACGAAATTTGCATTTCTTTAACGATCCTTTGAAGAATTTTCTACGATCCTATGACAAACTTTGTGTTTTTTCTACCATGATTTGACAAAATATCACAAGATCTCAATGTATTAGCAGGGAATACCCTGTATATTCTTTTCTTATTACTATGCGATAAGCTTCATTTAAATCCTTTGAAAAATTCTTAAGAAGAAAATTTAAGCAATGAGTAACATTTGTTTGGCACACAAATATACTTTTAGCACACTTCTGATATTTTTTCAATAAAGCTTTTCCGATTGCATAAGATTTTGAGGTACAATTTATTCTTTTAGATCAGAATATAATTTCATTTTTTGGGGAAAATTACTTTAAAGTGGAGTAAAAAAAATGAAAATAACTATCAATGATTTTTTACATAAAGGTTTATTGTAACCTAATGAACATGTACGGGGTTTTTGATTATTATCAAATAAACAATATACCATGGAAGAATTTTTAATGATTTAGAACAACATGCAATTATTTTTTATTAACGCTAAAACACAAGAGAGGTGATAATAGTTAATGTAACGGCATGTACAGGTTTCATACTCAATTTTGGCAGTAGAAATACACGAGATTTTCTGAAGGAGTGTACATGGTATGAGACAAATAATGTTTTCTTAAACTATTATTCTTAGAAAATGCTTTGGAATATATTTCACGAAAAATGTTTTTCTTCCGTATGCGTCCAGAGATGTTTTCTTAGATTACCATTATCATTAAATCCTCTGGAACATATTTTACAAACAAAGGGTTTTTCACCTGTATGTGTCAAGAGATGTCTTCTTAGAGTACCATTCTGAGAGAATCCTTTGGAACATATTTCACAAACAAAGGGTTTTTCACCTGTATGAGTCAAAAGATGGCGTCTTAAATAAATATTCTTACAAAAAGTTTTGAAACATATATCACAAGCAAAAGGTTTTTCACCTGTATGTGTCAAAAGATGTATTCTTAGGTCATTATTCTGAGAAAATCCTTTGGAACATATTTCACAAACAAAAGGTTTTTCCCCTGTATGAATATTTCTTAGATGTTTACTTAGATTACATTTCTTGGAAAATGTTTTGGAACATACATCACAAGCAAAAGGTTTTTCACCTGTATGTGTCAGAAGATGTATTCTTAGATCACTATTCTGAGAAAACGCTTTGGAGCATATTTCACAAACGAAGCATTTTTCTCCAGTATGAGTCAAGAGATGTTTCATTAGACTACTTTTCTTGGAAAATGTTTTGGAACATACATCACAAACAAAGGGTTTTTCACCTGTATGTATCAAGAGATGTTCTGTCAAATGATGATTATAAGAAAATGCTTTGGAGCATATTTCACAAACAAAGCGTTTTACTCCAGTATGAGTCAAGAGATGTTTTCTTAGATAACTTTTCTTAGAAAATGGTTTGGAACATACTTCACAAATAAAAGTTTTTTCTTCTTTATTAGCGGAGGAATGTTTTTCTTTATCACAATTTTGAGGAACAAAGTACTGTTCACCAGGGGTAAAATTTTCTGCTGTAATTAATGACATTTTGTTAAGTGAAAAACTTTAGTTTCAGATGTTAACAGAAACTAAAGTATCAGTATGAAGAAATTGTTGACATTTTCATCCAAAGAAATGACTTATTCAACTTCAGCGAGCAAGTTTTATCTACCTTTGAATCTAAAAACAGAAAGAAAAATAATAAACAACACATTTTTAAATAAACTGCACTAAACTTTAACTGTCAATTAAATAGCCTATTTTACAATTTTAATATCCTTAAAGTGTACAAAATTCATAAATTGAATTATCACATTATATATTCTTAGATTTGACTTAACTCGAGTATAGATACCGATACATATGTGTAGGTATAATATAAGTAGAAATATTGTTCCTATTCCATCTACATCTTTCTGTGGAGTTTATGAGATAGGGGCTGTACATGTATAAAGTTATCACTTTAGGGGGGAGGAGAGAAGGTCTGGCACTTGATATTGTAAGAGAACTCTAGGGGGAGGGGGAATTTTCTTTTGATATCATTATCATTTTTGATCCAACCGAAAGAATTTTTTGTATTTTTTTCCTTACATCAGTGTATTCTGTTGTTATTTTTTTTAGTCTGTTGTTTATTTTTATGGCTGTACAAAGTTAACCAGGTTCAAAATGATACTTGTTATGTTTACTAACAAGAAATAGGGAATAATATTGTCCACCTTCTTTGTTTATAAGAAGTATTTGCTACCCCTGTGTAAGGCCAAATTCAAGAACAGCATATTACTGTTGAATTCATTATGTAACAAAATGCTATTAATAAATAATTTTTAATAGTATGCATTTTTCTTAGTGTTATTTAGGGTGTAAAAAAATCATGATTTTCTTTTTAAATAAAAAAAATCGGATTTTTTTTTATTTAAATCGGATTTTTATGATTTTTTTCCCATTGTTTAAAAACTGAATAGCTGCCAAGAGTTTTAGGCTTCCAAAACAATTAAACCACTAATTGCTAACATAATCTATGCTTTTACATTTTAATTAATAAAATTATAATTATTAGTTAGTAATTACAGGAATTATAAAAACTGCAAATTAGTAGTTTCATTAGGTAGTATCATACAATAATGTTACATACATTAATATTGTAATAATCAGTGGTGTAGTCGTAAAAAAAACAGAGGGTATACGTTCTAAGCAGAGGGTATACGCTAAAGGCAGAGGGTATAGCCTAATGTATATATACTATAGCTTTCTTCAGAAACAGAGGGTATACGGTGTTCCTTAAAAAAATCCAGAGGGTATACGGCGTATACCCTCCACTACATCCCTGGTAATAATTATGTAAAACATTATAAATACTAGTGATATTTAACAGTTATTTAAATTATTAATTGCATTTTATATTAAATAGTTAAGGCTACTTCAAATTAATAATTATTAAACAATAAACTCTATAATTAGCTACATATTATACATTTTAAAGCCTTAATTATTAAAATGATAATAATGTAGTATTCATTTTAGAAAAAAAAAGCGACAGGATGCTAGTTCAAAAAAAGTGCACTATTTCATGAGGAAATATATTAGTAATGTGTTTAGTAATATATAAGAAAAAAAAAAGAATAATTTTTAGTATGATAAATAAAGTGTCATAATTCTATGAATAACAAATTGAAAAATATAATTAAATAACATATTTTAATAATATCCTGTTTTTTGTAAAGAAATAAAGTTCTATTATTTTTGTGAGGTTTTGGCCACATGAATTTAGAAATACTGTCGAATGGAGAAGTTTTTTACAAGAAATCTCTGGCTACAACTACAGGTGAATGTCAACACTTTTTTTAAGGCAGGGTGCATTTTGCCAATTTCGGTCATGGTGTGTCGCCATTAAAAAAAAAAAAAAAATGGACTAGAAGAAAGAGAAACAGCATAAGCAATTACAGTATTAATAAAATTGCAAATAATTAATTTCCTTAGTTAGTAGCACAAATAACAAAACTAACAAATATTATTGGCAGCTCGTTTTGCATTTGTATTTAGGAAAATATCTGCAAATCACCAAAATCCAAACTTACACACATGTATGTGTATGCTAACCACAAAAGTTATGAAAATGAGTTAAACCCATTCATATTGAATAAATATAAGTTAGCTACTTATATCCGAAATCCTCAAAATAGTTAAGTAACAGCATTATTACCTATCAATGGCTCAATTTTTTTTCTTTTTAAGAAAAGTTTTGCTGCGTTTTCAATCCCTTATTATTTTTTTTAATTTAGTATATACTATGAATTACAAAGTTATATATATATATAAAACCATTTATTCAACCTATACCAAAGAAGCTCTTGCTATGCTAAGCATTTTTATACCAATTATTTCTTTTTCTCGTATGCGTTCATTTAAAATTTAGTTGTTGAGCAGATGTCATTCTTTCACTCTTCTTTAACTTCAGATTCCTGTTAATTACTATTTATTCTTTTACTTGTAGAAATGTATTACACTTGCTAGGTGTATTTTATATAAATGCATAAATTGATTACCTAAAGGAAATCATGACATTGCAAATTATATTAGATTTAAATATCATTTTTAAATGAAACTGTTTTAATTTGGATAAAAACTTAAAAACAATGCTTTTTACAAACTCAACTGTTTTTATTTTTTTACAATACTCATGAATTAAGATTAGAAACAATTACTTAAAGCTCTTTTTTTGTTTATTCATAAGTCAAAATACCAGTAGAAACTTTCAAATTATGTTCATGTTAGATTTTAATACTTTTTTTTACATTTTAAACATTTAGAAAATTTTTGATTTTAATCAATGATTTTTTAAAAAAATTGGTTGATTAAAATCATGATTTAATCGCTGATTTAAATCAACTGATTAAAATCGTTGACACCCTAATAACAATAATGATAAAAAAATTTTTTTAATGAATTGAGATAATATATGAAATTTTCATTTAATTTAAGCATCGCTTTGCATTTATTATAGAGTTTATTATAAATACAGTCAAACCTCGTTAACATGAACACGCTGAACATGATTACTTTCAGCACGAACTGTTTCCAGTTGTCCCGTCAAGTTGCATAAGCATTTACAGTGATTATAGTCCTTTTGACACGAAATATTGTTTATTACAAATTGAAAAGGATCAGCCATTGAAATATTTCCTGCTCATAGCATGAATGAAGCAAGTTTTCCTAACTTTTCGATGTAATTGTACGGAGTTCTATTTTTTTCGATCTCCAAATTTTTGAAAGAATGTTAATCTCGAAAGGGAATTAAGTGTCTTTAGTTTTGACAGCCGCAGACTAGTAACTGTAAAATTGTGAGGTGATTCCTTGTTCTGCCCACTAAAAAGATAAAATTTTATTGTAAGAATTGAATCGAAGGGTGAAAAAAAAATGTAACGCAAATTAAAGTTGTTTTCACAAAGCTGTTTACGTATGCTAATTAAACTGAGAGATCGCTGTGGCAGAGATGAGTAATCTACAAAAATATATATATAGACTTGACTGTCTGAAGCTTTGGTGGTTTTCTTCAGATGTAATAGTGCCTTTTTAAGTATGAAGTGTTGCATGTTTAAAAAAGTAATGAAAAGTATATGAAAACAAAGCAGGTCAATTTTTATTTCTATTGACCAGAAATTTTTACTGTTATTTAAAATTATTTACAGATATTTGAATGAATAATCTATTATTTTTAACAGAGGAATAAATTAAAATATATTATTTATTAAATTAATTTATTTATATAATTAATTATTAATAAATAAATAAATAAATAAATTAATTAATTATATAAATTGAAATATATTATATATATTATTTAAATTAATTAATTATTATGCAAATATTTCAAATATTTTCTGGTTTACTAAAAATATAATTTTAGATTTTCAATATGATTTTTTTAAATCTGGGATTTTTGATTTTGTAATTAAAATAAATGCCTGAGTATTTTTTTTTTTTTTTTAGAAATTCATTTTTTTTTTCTTTTTTAGTATGTTTTATAATGCAGTATTTTAAGTGTGAAAAATTTTGAATGTTTATATATTTAATTAAACGTAAAATAAATTTTATAAAAAAAAATCAATTGGCATTTTTATAGATCATTAAATTTACCTTTTTTATATTTATTTATTATATTCACATAAAGAAGCTATTATTTTTCCCAGTGAAATAAATTAAAATACGTTGCTTTAATTATGTTTAAATTATAATTTTTCTATTATCATAATACAATAGAGCACAATTTATAGGTTGTTCGTTTGTACGTTTTTATCATTTATCGTATTTTTTTTCTTTTAAATGGTCCCAGCAAAATCCAATGGACATTAATGTTAAATAATTTTGTCTTATTGAAAGTATTTTGTCCTTCTAACTGTCCTATTGAAAACACCGAACCTGATTATTTTGTTCCACCAGAAAACTGGTTAAATTTATGTGATGTTACTACATTTGAAGAATTTGTGCAATGTGACTCGGAACTTGCAACATGTTTGCTTCTCCCAATCGATGAAATGATCGCAAATAATAACACTAGCCGTGAAGAAAAGAATAATTGCACTGAAAAGTCACTGTCAAGTTTTCAAGAAGCCTTGATACTTTTAACACCTCATTAGCAGTGATTTAAATGATAATATTGAGATAACACCTTTAACTGTGCACAATGAACTTTTTTCTGTGCATTCTAAAAAAGCCCTACAACCTAAAATAATAAAATATTTTCTACCTTCTGAATAATTATGAATAGTAGTACTAGTTGAACATTAAATACACAATAAAGTTACATACCTATTGTATTTTCATTTTCATGTAATATTTTAATTTAGGTATACCTGATTTTTTTATTGTTGGTTATTACGAAAATGTTCGTACTTTTGTAAATTTCATTTATGCATTTTCTTATTTATACGTTTATTTTTGTTGTTGTTTTTTGTTTTTACTCTAAACATATAAAGCATGCTTGACAGTATTTCAGAATGTGCCTTTTTTTAACAACCAGCTTTTTAACTTTTGAATTTTTTTAATCTTGGATCTTGTTTATAGTTAGAATAACTGTCTATGCAGTTAAAAATAATTCTAAAAAGATATTGAAATGCTAAAAATAGTTATTACATAGGCAATAAGTACAAAACAAAGAAAAAAATAATTTTAAAAATTTACAAAAATATTTTTACAAAATCATGAAATGTTCAAAATATTTGCATAATGAAACAAAATTAAAATAATATATTTATTCATACATTTTAATTCTTTTCTCTGTGAAAAATAGCATATTATTCATTGAAATAACTAAATAATTTTAACTATTTCCAGTCTAAAGAAATATAAATTGCAATTTCTTTTCATTTTACTTTTCATTAGACATTTAACACGTTCACGCCGGCACGGTGGGTCACACTGAACTGTCTCAGAGCTGCAAAGACTGCCAAGGGAGGAAATTTATCTAATTATAAACTGTGCCAGAGACTTTGGGACTTTTCTCAAGATCTGCATGGTTGATATTATATTGTTGTGCTAACTATACTATATCAATACACAAACGTTCACTGCTTTCTGTGTCTCCCCTACCTCTGAACCGCACTATGTAAGAAAGGTAATTCAAGTCATAAAAATTTTAAAACATTTAAAGCAAAAAACATCACATGTCATGATTTGGAACAGCCAATAAGGTTGTTCTCAAATCCAAAATGGGACACAATTTTTAATACATTTTTCTTTGCAATTGCATGACATGGTCAGCTGTTGATATTCAGAAACTATTGAATCGAAAGGCATTTTCCATTTTTTTTGTAAAGGCTGAAAAATTTTCAGAAAAAACTGTTAAAGTGTGCGTTTTAAACCAAAATTCTACATGTAACACCACAAGACAGGAGATAAACGGTCATCATCTGACCACAATCGCTTATAACTCGAAAAGTAATTTATTTATAAAAAAAATTGGGAAATTAATTTAGTTTCTAAATCGCTTCAATAGTCATGCCTGTCTTTTTTATGCCTTTATGTTAAAAAAAAGAGGCAGAAAGTTTCACAATGGGGTTCGATAATTACCTTAAACCAGAAGCTTTCTGAGTTCACAGAGGAGAAAATTCACGTTGGATGATCGTTTTTCAGTTGTCGTATAAAACTTAAGAAAACAAAACAATGACTGGAATTCAATTAAAAAATTTTACATTTTATATTATGATTAAACCCTCACCAACTTTGCTGAAAAATATCTCTACGACTTTTTCTTATAAAATGCTGCAAATTTGTACATGACATTATTAGTTTATGTGGCAAGTTTTACTCATTGAGAAATTTTGTGTACGGGTGCCGTATAAAAATTAAAATTTGGGCTCGAAGTAGCTAGATGTCATTCGGTAGTTTCATCGCCCCGAGCCCAACTCTTCCCGCTTTTCGGTGTCTTTAATTTGTGTAATTTCCCTTTTAAATTTGTCCGGTTTCAATTTTTTTTCAACGTTGCTTTTGCTAGAGAGTCTGTCACTTGGGACGAGGATGGGGACCTACGAATCTTGATTCCGCAAAAGAGTCAGACTAGAGTAGAAGAATAAAGGACTGCGGACGAAGATGGGCCGCTCGTCGCGGCGGTTGACGCCCCCCCCCCCCCCCAACTACCGACCGAGACTAATAATGGGCTTGAAGTAGCTAGGAGTCGTTCGGTAGCTTCATCGCCCCGAGCCCAACCCTTCCCGCTTTTCGGTGTCTTTAATTTGTGTAATTTCCCTTTTAAATTTGTCCGGTTTCAATTTTTCATACAGCGGATTATAGCCATTCTCATTAGTCCCATATTAGCCCGCACTGACAACAAAGAAGAGGAAGAGGGCAGACGGGGTTACAACCCCCCCCCCCCTCCTTCTCCCGAAATAGTCGAAAAATTAAATGAAAAAAGTGTTTTTTCCTTACTTTTTTAAGATAAATCTGTAATTATTTCTTCTGTCATACAGCAAAATAGCCATTCTAGTTAACTCCATATTAGTCCACATTGGCATCACAGCATACCCAAATTTTTTATATATTTTTAAAAATTCAAATAGATACTTTAAAAATAAAAAAAACTATGTCTTATTCTTCTGTTATTGAGATGAGTGCATGCTCCAGGAAATTCTATCAATTCCTTTATTGACACAGTTTTATAAATCTGATTAAAAAGTATAATAAATTTCAATATCTTAAATCTTCCAGCAGCTCCCTTTCAGAGGCTACTTCACTCATGCAAAAACACCTGTTTGCTAATGCTAATCCTACAGGACATTTTTTTTTTAAATATCTTGTTTGCATACTTATATTTTTAAAGGATTTTTTTTATTGGTTTTTGAAAGCGAAAGTATCCTCTCAAAAGAACCATGCAAACAAAATCAAAAAGTAAAAAACGGCTGTGATCATCCTTAGCTATCAAATGCAAAAGAAAATTATTGAAAAATATATACAGTAGCCTCCCGCTTAACCGGCCTAAACGGGACCGAGGGTAAGCCGGTTAAGTGAAAAAACGATTAAAGAGGAGAACTAAAAAAATTTAAATAATATCTGTGTAATTTAATTAATTAAACCTGCACAATGCATTTAGGTTTTCAATTTGTGTAGTTTTAAAAAAGTACATATTTTCTATATTTTGTGTAATGAATACTTGTTATAATTAACTGAATTGAAAGAAAAATTATCGCTGATAACAAATAATGAAAAATATTTGACACATATTAAATCGTTGAAATCGTGTCACACACCTTTATAAGAAGTTGAAATTGTTCTACATTATGTATATTTAAGTTAATCAACCATAAAGAAATCAGCGACCTTCTTCTGTTGAAGGCATGATGCCTGACATTTTGCAGCATAATCTCTCCATCTCTTTAACAGCATAAGTTTAACCGAGGAAGCTGTTGGCCGCTGCGCAGCGCAACATAGCATAGCGCCAGCGCTAATGCTTTTACTCCTTCCATATGAGGAATTTTTCAATTAGCAGTGCAATTAGCACTGTCAACTTTAACTGGATCATCATCAACATCGTCTTCATATTGAACAACATCAGTTACTGTCCTAATTATATCCTCGTCAAAAAATGTTTCATGCTTGAGATCTTTCTCAGACTCAAACAACTCTTATACATCTACGGTAATCTGTTCGTATCCCACAAGCTTTTTAAATGTTTGTAGATAGATCAGACATTATAGAGTTCTGGGAGGGAGGGGGAAAGAATTGCATTTTTGACCATTAAAAACACAAAATCTCAAATCTTCCGGGGGGACATCTCATTGTTCTAGCGGGGGGGGGGTCCTCCCCCCCCCAGCCACGTCCTGAATTTAACACAGGTGAAGGTCAATGCACATCCATTTAGAACTGACATTCTCCTTTCAGAATTTTGCCTCCTTCCCCGCGGAATAGTACTTCAACTCGAAAGCGTAAGCTGAGTTCTCGAGGTCATCACCCTTGAATTTTGCCTGATGTTGGAAAAAAAAGTCAGTTAAAGCGGAGTTCCAGTTAAGAGGGAGGTTACTATAAATGCAAACAAGGTATTTAAAAAAGATTCTCTCATATTATTAACACTAGTGAAGAGTCTTTGTGCAAGTGAAGTAGACCCATAAGTTTGAGATACTGAAGTTTTATTGTATTAGAATGTTCGAACTAACCTATAAAAATGGATACACACCTATAGCTGATCTATAGTCAATAATAATATTGATAATGATGTGAACAAGAAACAGGAATCAATAAGATTGACAAATTTAGTATAATATAATACTATGTCTAATGGTAGTTATAAAATATAAACATATTATCATTAAAGTAAACATAAAAATAAAAAGTTAAAAATTACAGTGCTAAATTCACCTGATTCATAATTAAAAGTTATAGAAAAATACAAATGAATGTATAAGATCCTTGTACTCCATACACAGTTTAACTTAAAGATGCGTAAAGCACAATATAAAAGTATTTAAAAATACGTTAAAAGTCCTTTAAAATCAAAACATTTTCAACCGAAACTTACTTGGTCTTCATCAGTGAGAACTAAAGGTTGTTGCTTCTTTGCGTCCTCTTGCTTCACCTGGGACAGACCATTTTACTTCACGGGTGCTATAAAACATATGGTAGAATGGAAAATGTTATTCAAAATTTCAAAAAACGCCCAGGTTTTATCGATTATGTGTTAATTCCTTCAAGACTGTGTGGATATCATGTGATAATATATCATTACAGACTATTTTTTTATTAGATATTATTTCCAGGGATTCCTGTATGGTAGCTTCTTGGCAATAATTTTTTTTAAATTAGAAACAGCAAAAGTAGAAAAAAAACTATAAAATTAGATTTCAACAGAGATTAAAGAATTATCTTAGGTACAAATTGATTTTAAAGGATTTTGTATGCTTTTATATTATGTTTTACACACCTTTAAGTAATGGTTATACATTTTCTTATATGTTCCTCTAAATTTTAAGTAAATATATCACCAGTCCTATATAATATACTACTGATGTCAATATCTTTTTTTCTGTACCTACACATACAAAACACACTACAATGAACAAGATACAGCCTACGATTAATGTTTGTAATGTAATAATCTACAATGTTTTTGAACAGACTTTTGAAATAGTGTACTCAATTACATTTCCTTAAATCACTGTGTTGAATTAAAAATGGCAGTTGAATAAAAAAATTAATGACAAAATATATCAGCAAATAATCAGAACAAGTAGTAGGACAAAATCTTTGCATATAGGTTCATAGATATTTAGTATAAGCATTAAGATGTTATATGTACAGTAAAAGCTCAACTAACCGGCATGCTCAGGAAATGCCGATTGCCGGATACTTGAAAAGTCCGGATAGTTGAGCGCTACAAAATCTGTCATGAAAGGGGAGGAGGGGAGCATCGAAGTAAAAATTAAACAGGAAAATGGTTTTTAGGCTATTTTCCTGCCATTAGGAAGTTGATCAAATAACTCTTATTATTATTATTAAATTTGCATTTGATAAAGTTATTCTTTCCGAATAAAAAATAAAAGTAAACAAATTTCTATATTTATTTATTAATCTTTTATAAAGTTGTATTATTTATAATTTGACATCTCCCCTTTCCGGAAAAAGCACATGGATGCTTGGAAAATTAACTTTGGTATGATTCACTTGTGTTACCTCAACAAACCTCACAGTAATAATGAATCTTTTCTGCATAGCTAAAAACGTTATCAGATGCAAACTGATAACGCCCGACTTCTCTGATCATGATAAAAACAAACTAATACACTCATTAGCTTTTTTGTTTTTCTTGTTGGAGTGGCTCAGATAGTGGAGTCTTTTGGGAGGGATTTCTAAATTTCTGAAAACTCATTGTATGTTAATAAAAATTAGGTAAACGGCCGAATTTATTATTATTTGAATTCGGTGAAAATTTGAACACAATCGGGCAATTAGCAGCGGAGAAAGCAATTTTTTTATATAATAAGGGGGAAAAAAATAGTACCGTTTCATTCTTTCTTTTATCTAGAATAATAATATTATTATTTCTGTTTACTGTTTAGGTTGATGAAAAATATTTTCCTGGCTAATTCAACAACGCAAAACTTTGATGCAATCTCCCGGCTGAGGAGAAAAAGTTTGAACTGATAAAAATCCAACAATTAAACAAAGCAAAAAGAAAGAAATTTACCCTGGAGCGACTTTTCTTTTTTTAATTTCCAGTTGTGTAGTTGATCCAAATACATCCAATAAAAAAATATTCTTGAATAAATATATTTAAAATACAATATGGTATAAAGATCTTTGTTACATAGTTCTTTTAAAATAATAATTTCTTGTTCTTGAATAAATAAAGCAATAAAAAAAATAGTTTGGGATATAATTTCTCAGCATTTATTGTGTGTTTGATTGCGTTTCTTTCGATGTGCCAGGAATACTACAAAACGCATGTCTGATGTCCGTCTGTTTGAAAGAAAGTTCTCTTTTTTTCATGAAGCGTTCTTTTATGAGATGCAGTTCTAAAACTTCTTGAGCCGAATACTGCGAATTTTTTTCACAAAACTTTAAAAATGTAAATAAAACTTTTCTCAGCTTCACTCCACGAAATTTTCTCCTCGATTTCATTTTCAGATTCTGAGGAAATATCATTTGTTTCTTCCTCTGGAGTTGTCATTTTTTTTAATTAACTGCTCTTCTGTTAAAGTTTCGGTGACAGGAATATTTTTATCTATAGCTATCCAATTTTCGATTTCTGGCATTTCCAATTTGCGATACAGATAAGTTAGTATTAGGCCCATTTTTTAATGTTTCCATAATTTCATGCAATTCGTTCCTTCTCTTGGGGGGTGGGGGGGGGGGCTACTGTGGATCTGGGGGAAAAAATACGATATCTGAAATTACCATATCCCCATCCCAATTCTTAGAAAACAGTTTTCCTTCATGCTCCTGGCTTCCTCACTTAGCAGTTCAGTTTTCGGAAAAGATGTAGCTTTCTACCGTTTATCACGCCTCCCCCCTCCCCATCTAGTTTCGCAAAGAGCAGAAAAGAAAGATCAAGCCTCTCTTCTCTTCTCTTCATTTTCAAACCCCTCCTTCTCTCTTTCGGAAGGAAAAACAGCCGACGCGGAGGACTATCGCGGACTATGACGCAACATAAAGTTATTCTGTGCTAACGAGCTATAGACAGTTCTTTATGCTATATTTTTATTTTATAACGTTCACTGAAATGAACATACACACAGATCTGTTTCACGCCGAATCAGTCGCTGAGATAATTTGAGAATGCTAACAGTAAATTTCCTAAAATAGTAGTAAAAATTTTTCAACTGTTTATAGGGGAAAAAAAATAAACGATTTCTCCGAATTTTTCCGGTTAGTTGAGCTTTCCGGTTACTTGAATGCCGGATACCAGAGCTTTTACTGTACCTACCTATTTTAAAGTATTATTTTATGTTAGACCACGGTTGTAAAAAAGCTGGCTAAAATTAAAAAAAGCCTTGCCAGTGGCTGTTATTGGTTTTAACCAGCTTTTTTTTTGGCCAAAATTGTTTTTTATACAGTGAAGCATTTTAATTGTAAACTACAATTTT
Organism: Maratus speciosus; assembly: GCA_963932465.1. Classification (NCBI taxonomy): domain Eukaryota; kingdom Metazoa; phylum Arthropoda; class Arachnida; order Araneae; family Salticidae; genus Maratus; species Maratus speciosus. The sequence continues at coordinate 29,830,184 of OZ010794.1, forward strand.
TAAGTTATTTTTAATTAGTTTTAATGACATTTAATTGACTTAGAATTTAATAAATAATCCAATTTCTCAATAATGAAGACATTAATACTGGAAAAACACATGGCTGGAGCTGCTATTGGTTTGTAGTCAGAATGTCAGCTAAATTTTAAAACGTCATACAAGCTGCTTCATCTAGTTTACATCAGGGTTGTTTGATTTAAACCAAATGTTTTTTTTTTTAAAAAAACGTTTTTTTTTTTTTCCCCTAATGTTTTCATTTATTTTTCATATTACTGAAAAATGCAAAATCCAAATTATGCAGAAGTTACAAGCAAAGCTTTAGAAAAATGATGAATTACTAAATTCGTAAAGTGACAAACATTTTTAATCAATTGAACTTTTCTTATAAGCTTTAAATCTACATGGCAGACAAATTTTTCTACAATTAGCTGGGAAGAAAAAAACAAATAGTTAGTTTTCTTTCTTCTTCTTTTTTAAAAATAGACAAAAGGGCAGATTAAATTAAAATAACTAACTAAATAACTAACTAACTAAAATAACTAAATTAATTTAACTAATAAATTATTTTAATATTTTACTTATTTTAATGTTTCACTTTATTTTAAGCATTCATTATAATTTCCCTTGCTTAACTACCAGTCAAATTAATGTTTCAAAAATATAAACAAATCAATGACTAGAAATCTGCAAAATTCTAAAATCCGCACAACCTCTGGTCCCGAGCTGTGCGGATTTGAGGTAGTCTACTGTATAAGCTTTTCTTAGAAAAGACTTATGCAATTTTTTTTTTTAAATTGTATTCTGTTTACATGAATATGTTACAAAATAAATGTATAAATAAAATACAATTGAAAATTTAGTATTCGAACCCCAAGTTTGCAAGGGCTTTTCTTTCTTAATATAACTTTTTTTATGATTAAATTAATAATAAACTGTAGGATCATTACATCTTAAAATATAGTTTTAATCACAATCTTTGATACATACAATATGAATTTTGCTTAAAGATGTAAGTAAAATATATGAGAACTTTTAAAACATTTAAAATGTAAAACTTAAAACACCTTAAACCAACAAGTTTCAGCTACACTATAGCCTTCCTCAGGGTAACTCTTTCCAGTGTCGAGAAACTGTTAAGGTGTTTCTCAATACTGGAAAGAGTTAGTAACCGAGGAAGGCTACAGTGTAGCTAAAACTTGTTGCTTTCAGATTTTATAACTTTTAAACTTTTATGTTTTTAATGTTTTAAAAGTTCTTATATATTTTATCTATCTCTTTAAGTAAACTTCATATTGCATGCATCAAAGTTTGTGATTAAAACTATATGATTCAATTAATAGAATTTTATAATAATTTGATTACTACTTGAAGGAAGTTTTTAATCACTTTTCTTATCTTTTGCAATGAAGCATGTATCCACACTGTGAGTGAATGGATTGAAGGCACATATCTGTTTAATTAAACTTAGAAATTATTTTTAAACATGATGGTGGATCAGTAATAGTGTGTGTATCAATGTCAGCTGCTGAACCAAGTGACCTTCATATAACTGATTGAGTAATAAATCAATATAAGCATTTACAAATTCTGAAAGCAAATGTTAAAGATGGAGCTGAAAAATTAAGTATAGATAACTGTTTTCATTTTTATAAAAATAACGATCCAAAACATAAACCTTGAATTTTAGACAGTGGTTGATATAACTACTTCCATCTTATATTCGTATATTTAATACACTTCAATTTCCAGTTTTAAATGCAAATTAAAATTTATGATTTCATTTGAATCTAAAAAAGTTAAAAATCCTACCACATCCAACACAAAAACTTCAGAAAAAGCATTAAAAGAAGATTGGTCACAAATAACTCCTAATTATAGCAAAAAATTACAAAATTCAATGCCAATTAGACTGATAAGATTCAACTAAATAAATCATATTAATTGAAGCAATAGTCATGTCCGAGTTTTATTTTGAGATTACTTTTGATTGTTTGTTAAACTTTTATATATTTTTTAAATTAATGCAAAAAGATTCTGCTTTATTATTATTTTTTTTTTCGTTGCATTTTGTGTGGGTGGGAGGGGGCTATATGAACTCTGAGTAAAATTAAGTAATTTATAATTTTGTTTAATCTCTGTTCTTTTTTATTATAAATCACATCATAAGAGGTAAAAAAGTAAGTGTCAGAGTTTTACTTTAGACTATTGTATGTGTATGTGGTATATGTAGAAGTATGTAACCCTTAGTAGATATTTATAACGCTTAAACGGCCTATAAGAAACTATCATATATTATAAAAACAAATAAAGCAAAATGTATGTCATTTTGTACTTTGTCTCTTGCATGAATAAATTGATTTCTGGAATCAAGTAATGTGAAACACAGCAGTTAGTTTTCGGAACTCATAACAGAATGTTTTTGAAAGATTACCAATAATTTATTGTTACAATTAGAAATTTTAGATAGCTTATTCGAATTCCTATTATTTATTATTAATATTATTATATTATTTTACTAGAAACAAAAATGATGCTAATTTGAGACTACTTACCTAACACTAGCCATTGGCTGATTGGTTGATTGCTCATAAAATTTGTGTTTCCTAGAAAATCGGAAAATCGCCCTGTTGGATGCATGGATCAGCCAGGTTATGTACGGCTGTATCAATTATTATATTAATATGTTTAAATATATTTTATACCTACAAGTGTAAATGTATCATTGACGATCAACCAATGAATGAATTTGCAGTTCGATTCATTATTCATTCCTTAGGGGATATGACTCATTCTTTGCGTTGGCGTCTTGTGCTTGTCCTTTTAATCCTGCTCTCTTTGTAATCTTGGCTTTCGAATTTTCTTGACCCCACCCATCCTATTTAATAAAATAAGTTAATGGAAATATTTAAGGGGCGAATGTTGCCCCAGACTTAAAATATGTTCTTTCGGTAACTCTTGTATTAAAAATTTTGAAATTTGTGATTTGATCATACGGTGGCACGAAATTTCATGAGTCGCCATTTATTAATGATGTTTTTTGTAGCAGATGATTTCATTTATTTATTTATTTTGTAAGTAGTTTGGTTATTATTATTCAAATTTATATTAAAAATAGGAAACTGATTTGTATTTTGCTTGGAGCGTTTCATTTTAAAACATTATATTGGTCACGCAGCTCAATTGAAAGTAATTATTTTATGTTTATAATTGATCGCATACTGAAGTACTTATATAATGTAAATCGAAATTTGCCTGAAATTTCAAAACAGCTTAAGTAAGTATGACCACTTCAAAAAAGTGAAATTGTGAAGTTTTGGTAAAAAATAAATAATTAATTGTGATACTTTTATGTTAGATGCAAATCTCACAAATAGTATCTTGTATTTCTTGTGTGTGCAAATTAGAAATACTGCTGTGATATTGAAATAAAATGTTTTGATTTATTATAATAATTATTATCATATTTATTTGTATTTTAAATAGACTATATGCAATATGAATAATCGGGGTTAAAACAATATTTTGTGTCCAACTAACGTAAAAGTACCAAAACATTTTTTTTTTTTTTTTTTTTTTGCTGTACCTGTTATATCTAAAATCAATGTTGAATGATTTTATATACAGTAGAAGATCTTTATAACGCAATTCTATATAGCGCAATTCTCCATATAACGCACAACTTCTCAGATGTAAACGGTATGATCCATGTCAATTCAGGCAGCCAAAGAAAAAATCTTACCTTCATAGTCTCAGAAGTTTTTGAATTGAACATATGTTAAAATTCAATAAAAAATAAGATACTTGTATATTTTGGTTTTGCCCAAAATAATTCCTGGCCCGAGATACAGGCCGCCAAAGATGGCATCCCGGGCACCATTTCCAATTCGCCATTTTCGATAAAAATTTTAAAGTGCTCTATCTCTAGAACGGTGCAAGATATTTTGTTGCGGTTTTTTTTTATTTAAAAGATAATATTCTTCTGTTTAAAATGATATACCCAATTTTGAAATATGTATTCAACTTTTCTTGTGGCAACCTTTTGAAAAAAAAAATTTTTTTTTCAAAAAAATTTTTTTTTTCAAAAATGCCAATCCTAAAAATTTTGATTTTTTTGCTGTTGATCAATACCATTGGGAACTATCTTCACTGTAAAGGAGAACGTCCACTTTTGAGTGTAACAAATTTTAGAAACATTTAAAAAAGTCAGAGAATTTTACAGGAACTGTATATATACAGTTCCAGTAAAAGTCACTGAATTTTTGCTTATTTGTATCATATTTGTAAGGATAAGCCTACTATGTATCCTAAACAAGTTAGAAATTGCAATATTAAATGTGGCAAATGAGGTGCGTGCATAGTATTAACTAGTTTTATAAATATTCAGACCTTGGTGCAATAAGTGTTACACTCTTGGGCAAAAAGGCATGAATACAAAATTTACTGTAATACCATATATTAAATTCAGTAATACGGAAGTAATATGAATCCATCTTAAAAGGACTTAATCGCCATGGCAACCTAGAATCATTGCCTATCATGGTATATCAGTGAATCAAACATGTATTATAGAATTTTTAAATAGAATGAAGAAAACTTTTATTAATGTCTTTTATGTTTTAATTTGATTTTCATAGCATTTGAAGTGATACATACTTTATTGCAGAGGTTTACAAAAAATTACTTCCTGTGTCATAGAAAGTGCATAGTGTTTACAGGGACACACAAAAGATTTCGGATACTTTACCTTATTGGAAATACTGTACATTAGCAATGATTGCTAGAGGTACATTTTTAGTTGTGATATGAGTTTTTATGTTTAATTAAATATTTCCATATTACGTTGTGTGTATAAAGGTTGTAGATCATATACAGGGCTACACAAAAGAAATCTTAAGGGTATTGCTGGAAGTGCATTGTTAGTTGTGTTTGAGTTTTTAAGTTTAACTAAATTTTTCCATATTACGTTGTGCGCATAAATGCTGTAGATCATATACAGGGCTACACAAAAGAAATCTTAAGGGTTTGCCGAGTATGAATGAAAGTAGCTTAAAGGTGATTTTTAAATGAGTTATGCATTTTTACACTGAACTACATTTAGTATACTAAGATATGTTTGGAGAATATAGATAAAATGATATACAGGTCCATGCAAAGAATTAGATACTATGGATGATAATCTCTGGAAGTGTGATTTCACTGGTTTTAAGGATGTTTTAATGTTAATTAAATATTAGCTAAATAGTGGCATGTATAAAAAGATAGTAGGTAAAATACAGGGTTGTATGAAAGTATTCAAGTATGCTTCCGTCTATTGACATAAATTTCTAAAAGTCAAATTCCGACCTATTTGTGTGTTTTTAACAATTTCCAACATAGATGAAAGTCTTTATGGATTCGATTTGTCTGCCCATCTCTCTGAGCTCTAACTTGTATTAATATAATTTGTATTGCTGTGTAATTGATATATGTTATTGAGATTGTTTTACTATGTTCGGTATTGAAAATAAAGTATGTATCACTTCAAATGCTATGAAAATCAAATTAAAACATAAAAGACATTAATAAAAGTTTTCTTCATTCTATTTAAAAATCCTATAATACATAATTGATTCAATGATATACCATGATAGGCAATGATTCTAGGTTGCCATGGCGATTAAGTCCTTTTAAGATGAATTCATATTACTTCCGTATTACTGAATTTAATATGTAGAATCATAATAAATTTTGTATTCATGCCCTTTTTGCCCAAGAGTGTAACTTATTGCACCAAGATCTGAATATTTATAAAACTAGTTATAGTACGCACGCACCTCATTTGCCACATTTGATATTGCAATTTCTAACTTGTTTAGGATATATAGTAGGCTTATCCTTACAAATATGATACAAATAAGCAAAAATTCAGTGACTTTTACTGGAACTGTATATATACAGTTCCTGTAAAATTCTCTGAATTTTTTAAATGTTTCTAAAATTTGTTAAACTCAAAAGTGGAAGTTCTCCTTTACAGTAAAGATAGTTCCCAATGGTATTGATCAACAGCAAAAAAATCAAAATTTTTAGGATTGGCATTTTCGAAAAAAAAAATTTTTTTGAAAAAAAAAATTTTGTTTCAAAAGGTTGCCACAAGAAAAGTTGAATACATTTTTCAAAATTGGGTATATCATTTTAAACAGAAGAATATTATCTTTAAAATAAAATAAACCGCAACAAAATATCTTGCACCGTTCTAGAGATAGAGCACTTTAAAATTTTTATCGAAAATCGCGAATGAAAAAGGATGTCGGGGATGTCATCTTTGGCGGCCTGTATCTCGGGCCAGGAATTTTTTTGGGCAAAATGAAAATATACAAGTATCTTACTTTTTCTTAAATTTTAACATATGTTCAATTCAAAAACTTCTGAGACTATGAAGGTAACCCCCCTGCCTGAGTTGATATGGATTCAGCCAAACAATGAATTTAGCAGTTAAAAAGCACATGCATTTTCACATCATAAAAAATTGCTATTCTTTAGAGGACTAAATTTGATGCATTAGTTCAACTTTATCTCCTAATTTAAGACCTTTTTACTGAAAAAAATGCTGCTATTAGAATAAACATTTTTGAAAATGTATAATATAATGGATGATTTGGTCAGTTTTATGTGGATCATGTTTATAAAGTAAATTTAACAATGTCTGACCTATATTATGCAAAAATTTATAATTTGGATAACTCTTAGCAACAAAGAATGCAGTATAAAGATATTCTAATGTATTTTGATATGTTTCAGACATATTGGCTATGTTTACAAGGTAAATTTAATTATGTGATCCATATAATGCAAAATTCTATATAGCGTACAACCTTGCATTTTTAGGTTTGCGTTATAAAGATCTTCAACTGTATTTAACTGAAATTTTTTCCAAACGATGTTAATGCTGGGGTTCTCAATGCTTTTAGAAGTGCACACCCTCTATTTTGGGAGATTTTTTAATTCCAAATTAAAATCTATTCAAAGAAAAATACAGTTAGTTGTCCGATTACCTTCGGCGCGATATGCACATTCCGTTTGTTATGATTTTATATTTTTAAATGAAAGACCAGGGTAGTCTGTGCTTTAGTTGTACCTAAAATCAGTATTGAATGTAATACATTTAAGTGAAAATCTTTCAAAACTAAACCTAATAATGGAGGGCTCATCCTTGCTAAAAAATTATTTCTTCTCACTTTTATTTACCACATTGGGTCATTTAATATTAAAATTTTGTTTTTATTGTGCAAACGCTGTGAGATTTTGAGTATAATTCATATAATATTGCCAAAGCCTGTGAATAATTTTCATGTTAAAATGTTGATATTTAGTTGTGTTAGCGTGTTTTTCTTCTAATTTTTTTTTCTTTTTACTCATTAACATTACTTTCACGAAGTTAAAATGTTAATTTAGCTTATTAAAATTTTGGAGCAAAAATAAGTTTATTTTATAAGTGTAAATAAGAATATGCAATGTTAACCTTATGGGAAAATGTTTTATTTTCAAATAGATTGTTTTCTGCCTAAGTCTCAAAATTTCTAAGCCAAATTTATACTATATAATTATATGTATTGTTAGTATATTATATTAAAATTTCAGAATGAATGTATAAAATTAACTGTGTTCTTTAAATAAAATGTGCATAAAGCAAATCCTGTGGGAAGAAGTGGAAATAACGAAATTTGGCAAAAGTGACTTTTGCAAATAAATTTTTTTCAAAGTTTTAATGCTCGTATTTTTTAAACCAAAGACATTTATAAAACTGTTAAAAGCTGAATGTATGCTCATTAAGTACATAGAATTGTTTTTTTCGCATTTAGATAAAAAGTTCCAGGCAAGAATGTTAAAAAATATGGGATTTGCAAAATTGACTTATGGCAGTGGACGTTTTTGAAAAGGTTAATATTCAATTTTTTTAAAACTGAAAGCGTCGTTGTGAAGAAAAATGTGCGTAGATATAATTTAGTATCTTTGGTTTGTTCGTATTTTGATTTGCAAATCCAGTGATTTTTAAACATGGCATTAAAAAAACAAAATTTGCGTTAGTAACTTTTAGAAACAAATTTTTTAAAAGGATTAATATTCATATTTTTTTAAACAGATTGAAGATCTCTAAATGAGAATGAACGCAGATATGACCTGATATTTTTTGTTTCTTTGTTGTTTGATTAGAAAAGAAGATTTGATTTTTAAAAATTGTACAAAAATCGGAAAGGCACTTATGGAAACTAAAATTTTGAAAGGGTAAAAATAATGTAAATATAGGTATAATATAAATATTTTTTCAAACCAAGGGCTTCATCATGAACTTGATTAAGAGTAGATGTTGTTAGGAATTTTTGGTTTGTTTGTATTTTCATTTACAAAGCCAATGCCTAATTTTAAAAATCACAGAAAAGAAACAATTGCAAATGAATTTTTTCAGTTAAGATTTATATTTTTCTAAACTAATTGTGGATTTCGAAATGGGAATGAATGTAATTATAGACTGATATTTTTGGTTTTTTTCATAGCTCGATCAGAATCGCTGATACAAATTTTTAAATATTTAAAAAATTATTAATGCAGCTTAACGGCGTAGGGTCAGGTGGGGGAAAGTGGGGGTAAAATCAAGCGTTTTTTAGAGAAAGCCCTAAAATCAAACTATTAAATTTACTTTAATGAAACTTTTGATGCATTTTATGTACATTGGATTTATATAGATTAAATTATGGAGCACAACCATCAACTTTTGTTAGATTGTTTTCTCCCAGTGATACATTTAAAAGAGCATGTTTTGATACCCCCACTTTACCCCACCATAGGGTAAAGTGGGGGTAGTTCAAAATTTAATGTACATTTAAATAAAAATATGTAAATATTGTTTTTGAAATAAGAATTACACTGAAATAAATGTATCTTAATTATATTTAAATGCACAAATACATAAAAAAATATTTTTTGCATGTTATTTAATTAAAGAAATATTGTTAATAGCTACCAAAATTAAGTTATCTTTGTATGAGACATATATTCCTGAACTCTACATAATCTTTATCATCAATAGCAGGAAAAGAGTAGGTAATAGCCTCCGAATGATGACTTAGTCAAATACTTTATGTGATAGAACTCATTAATTTGTATCACTTAGCTACTGAATTTAGCTGGTTGACTTTTTCCATGAACCTTATTTTATTTTTTTAAAGTCTACTTTTATATTTTTTTTTCATTTCTTTTACTTTTTATAATTACTCTGTATTTTGGATGTTCTGCCTTTTCTTTCCTTGAGATTTCTTTTTCCTTGTGGTCAATTTCCTCTGAATTTTTTACATTTGTTATTATTTCTTAAAACATTGTTTATTTCTATCATTCTTCTCTTTCTAAACCACATTTAGAAAGTAAAATTTGAAAATAATCTGTTTTTCAGTGTTAAAATTACAACCTAGGGTTATAAATAACAAAGTAAATTATATGTTTAGTCATTTTATTACAAAATATAAAGCATTAGGCATTTATAACAGCTAATACTGAGATAAAAAAATATCCCTATCATACAAGACTTAGCTAAGCCTAACCATACCCCCACGGTAAGTAGAACACTCGATAGGTTTCATGCGCAGGTTTCGTTTCTCCCTCTGACGTCATTGGTACCCAAGTCCAGCCTTGGGTAAAGCCCTTTTCGCTTTGTATAAAGCTTTCCGTTTCATAAAATGATGTTCAACATTTGTTCAATATCCTGTGTATGATATTACTGAGGTGTGTGACACTTCGAACATCTACTACTTAAACATTTTACAGTTTTTTAAAGCGTAAATCTTCTGTTTTCATTTGGTTATTAGGAAGTATTAACTTTCGCCACAATTATCATTATTTTATTTAAACATATATGAAAAAAAAGCATTTATCTTACCTGCACTGTTGTATTTCAATATTTTAGACACCGTCTTTTCATAACATTTTTGCAATTTCACATAAATCCGAAATAGTTTGAGAAAACTCGCAAAATGTTTGCTTCAATTCATAAAACTTTAGAAAAAATGTACTTATAATTATGTTGTGTATTTTAAAATATATATATTATACTCTCACAAAGTTATATGTTGTTAAAATTTATAATTTTATACATTTTTTTAAATCCCTATTTAATGTTCTAAAAACATAAAACGGATCTAATAATGTTTTTAAAAGTTACGAGTATAACTCTAAAAAACTCTATAGTACTATGTACTTTAAAACACAGGCATTAAAAAATATTATAGCATTTTCAGGGCAACTTTAGATAAATGTAAGAAAAGTTTTTTTGAATTGATACTTGTGATTTTTTCGAATTTATAAATATTTTTTAAAAAATGTGTAATAACAACACTGCAAATTCGTGAAACACTTTTGCAACACTACCTGAACATAATAATTAACACTTCTAACTAAACTAATTTTCAATTGTGTTGTGAATGTGTTGCGAATATGTTGCGCCAAATAAAAAGATTTTGCAAAAAGTGTTGTTAAAAATTACAAGAGGAAAAAATGTGTTTTCAAAACATTCATTTTTAAAATTGTGTTATAAATGTTTAATAAATAGTATGTTTTAAGGTGTGTATGTGTGTTATTTTAAAGGCACCATGTAGAAAGTGTTTTAAAGGTGTTTTACATCTGTTGTTTTATAGTGTTCTAAATTGTGTGGTGTTTACAATGCGTTGTTAATTTGGTGACAAAGTGTTTTGCAACACAACACTATTGTAAGAAAATATTTTCATCAACACAATTAACAACACTATTTTTAGAACACATTTTAGATAGCAACAATTTTGCAACATATTAAGAACACATTTCTAGATAGCAACACTTTTGCACCATATTAAGAGCACAATCACAACACAAAAAATAATTTGTATATGTAGTTTTCTAATTCACAACACATTAATGTGTTGTTAATTTGGTGACAAAAAGTGTTGTAAAATGTGTTTATTTTTGTGTTTGAGAATTTGCAGTGGAAACGAGTAAACAAAAAACTTCTTAAATAGCCGTAATAGCTTAAATAACGTTTTAGATAATAATAATAATAATAATAAACTCTTTAAATTTTTGTATACACTAATACAGAAATTTTAATTATAAAATTATTGAAAATATCAGAAGAATAGTCTTTCTTGAGAACATATTGTTACGTCCACTCTTATGTGAGAAAGGGTAGCGCAGTTTCAGAAAGAACAACTTTTGTTTTAAAATAAACAATTTACTTTATTTACAAATAATTAGAAAATAATTTAAAATAGGTATCAAAGTATTAATAAATATAAGTCCGTACGACTTTTAACTTTAGGAATAGAATAATCATTGGCACACAAGATTCTGCGATTAACTAACACGATGTCAAGTCTATCTAAGTTATAATCTAGGTATTGGGCTTCCGGTTCAGTAAATATCAAACTGTCTAACTCTCAAAGTCAAACAAAAACTAGGTTGTATAACATTAAAAATTTGAAGAAAAAAAATAGATGTCATATTACGATATTACGGTTAAAAATTTTTAAACAATCAAATATTGTTTTTATGATTAATATACTATATATGCATCCTTAAATTTTTAGTACGCAATAAATTATTATCAGAAAAAATTTAAATTACAAATTGTGAGTGGAATATTATTGTATATGGATTATCTCAATACCTTAAAATAAATAAAAATTAGGGAATATATTTTCAAATAAAAATTGAGTTTTTATTCTATTGCTATACCAACATATTTTTATTCTTATAATATGCATTTTTGAAACTTCTACATCGATATCTGTTTATTAATCTGATATAAGTTTTTTATTTAAGGTCCCATATTGCTTACAAACCCTTACATTTTATCGAAAAAAAAAACAAACATACTACAGTGTTTATTTTATTTTTCTTTAGTTTTTGGTACATTTAACTATATAAGTACTCAAAACTAAAACTAATTTCTATAAATTTCAGGAATTGTAACAAAACGATTTCACTAGGCGAAGAATATTTAAGTTCATCTCTTACATACACCTCTTCTGAATATGCAACTTTATTTTAAAAATTATTTTAAAAATTTTGAGAAAACTGGAATTTATATTGTTTCATAATTTCTTTACAACGAGAATTTTTTTTTTTTTTTTTTACGTACTACATCGCAAAATTTTCCCCCTAACCAGCTGATATACATATATTTTTTTATTTAATTTAGCTTATTTTTTTTATTTAATCTAATATCTGAATGATTTATCAGCGATATATGAGTGACTGTATTGTTCTTATTAAGAGAGAAGAAATAAATCAGGATTGGATTTATCTAGTTGATCACATTCATTTTTATTTAAGAAATAGTTTATTTCCTTTCATGTATCTCGACAACTCATTCTTCTTTCTTTAATTTTTCAGCAATAACATTAGTGAAAAGTAATACTAAAGTAGTAGTAGAGCTGCAAATTTTCATATGGAAACTGATTTATATCTTACAATTTGGTTTGGTTTAAAATTAAGCTGTTTCGCTTTTAAATTCTTTTACAAATCTGTTTCTTTAAAGTAAATTGAAAATACTCTTGAATAATAAATGCAAAAATTATCTGATCTTTTGCATGCGTGCAGCAAATGGTTTTCATGCTATAGTATGCGTTAAAACAATGAAATGAAATTCCTTTGGAATAGCTAGAAGAATTAATGCGTTACTAATTAGTTTAATGTCAAATCCTTTTCAAAAACTAATAATAAAAGTAAGACATAAAATGATCATATGAAAAAAAAAAAATAGTAATAATAACATTTATTGTCAGGAAGAGAAAGAGAGCAATGCGAATAAAAGGAAAAACACAGGGAGAGCTTGAACGATGGGTGCCAGTGACGTCACGAACTGGACAATCTACTGCGCATCTCGCTCGTGGACCCTACCGTGTATTCTAAGTACCGTGCATACCCCCAAATTACCCCACCTCAGAAAACCACTCATAATAAATAGAATTATAAAATTTATTTTTTCCTATCTGATATAGATTTGTTCTTAGATATTCCTTTACAAGTCTGAACTAAAATTAATAGTTTTCGCCAATTAATAATAATTTTAGAAGCAAGTTCATCAGCAGCTTAACTGACATACCATATGCAATGAGCATAAACAAGAAAATTTGTAAACAGTAAACTTATTACCAGTTTCTAAAACTAAAATAAAAATATTTGCCATAATCTCAATATATGTCTCTAAAAAAGAATTAACTAAATATCTTAATTTAAAGAGAAAATTGGTGGTTTTCAATATACCCCCACTTTACCCCATGGGCCCACTTTTCCCCACCTGACCCTATGGAAAATAAATTATTTTAAAAGATTAATATAAATATTTAAACATCCTTAGGCAGCGTTCAAAAGAGCAAACTGCAGTCTTTAATTTGGTGTAACTGGTTTATCCATATTTGTTTTAGTTTGGCAGATATAAAATAAAGATTCGATGTTTTTTTTTTTTCTGAAAGGGTTAATGGTAATATTTTTTGAACAAATTACGGGTTGAAACATAAATGTACAAAATTTACGAATATCTCATTCGTTTTTCCATATTTTGTACAGTTTGGCCTTAGGGTGTTAACGAAAACAACAAACAAACAAAAAAAAAGCCAATCTTGCACTTTGCATTTTCGCTGCTTGAGGGCTTCAGAAAATTCTGGACTGAGCATGCGTGGGCGTGCTTTCAGATTTTAAGAAAAAAGAATGTCCTTTCTATGAATTTTTAATTAATAACTCGGCTAATTACCGTATATCCTTGCGTATAAGTCAACCCTCCAATTCTTAAGCAAAATTTTGAAGAAAAAAAAAGATGAATTTTCATGTATAAGTAGAACCACATTTCTGGTTTGATTTGTAATCAAGGATAAAAAATTAATAAATTTTCTTTAAATTAGTAAACTTTTTTACGTTTCTAATCACTTAGTTTTTAAATTCAACATTTTAAAATTGCATAATTATGTAAAACTGAAGAAGCTTAGAATATTTTGAAAGCTATTCACATCAATTCAATGATACTAAAAAAAAAAAAAATTCCTTCAAAAATCTATTCAAGCCTTAATTACAAAGGTAAACAACTTCTTAGACTGTTAAAATATAATACTTCTTTGTATTGTAGGACTTTTAGGAGAGTTATCTAGAAGCATATTCTCAAGTTGAACTCTTTTTAAGAAGGGGATTCGAATCTTGTAAAGAAAGCCCCTGTATGGGAATTCTGTCCCAAGAGAAATTGGGTGCAGAACAATTATAGGGACATTATTGAGCTTTTTTGTGAATCACAGAGAAATGACCATTGTCCGCTTTTATGTCTCATTAGATTACTTAAAAGTATCTATTCACTGATTATCTGCGATTATTTTTTATTTTACTATCTCATGTATAAGTCAATCCTCTGACTTATACACAAGTATATATGGTACATATAAAAAAAAATCTGAGCCTCAGGTGCATCAGGATCTGCCTTGAACTATCCTAACTAAATTTTTTAGATTTGTACATTCAATCGATTTCGCTAGCTATCGCAGACAAACACACGGACAGAGCAAAAGTTTCTTTTATTAGTATATTAGCTGACTTGCCTGGGCCCGTGATAATATTCTTAAATTTGTATGATTTTATATGCTTTAACTCAATTTTGTCTGAAAAATGTGCCTACTGACTGTGTGAAAAAATGGGTTTAAGAAAAATATGGATGAGGCGGGGGGAGGGGGGGATAGTATGCTTCCAACAATTGCAAAATTTTTGTTCTAAAAGATTGATAATTAACTGTAAAAGTGACTGATTTATGTGTGACAATTCATTATTATTTTTTTTTTTTTCACACCGAAATCCTGAGTGATTTTTTTTTAATTTTTAAACTGATTATTTCCTCCTTAAATCCGACTATACCTGAACGAAATGGACACTCGATCATAATATAAATTAAAAATTTCAGAGCTGTTGTATAAAATTAAGTATATTTTTAAAAATCAAAATATGTTAAATAATTTTAATTCTGCGGAAAAAGAAAAAGTAAGGGACTTCGGGGCGTAAAAGTTTTACAAAGGGTTAATTTTCATATTTTTTTAAATAGTTTGCTGTGTTGCAAAGAGAGTTGAAAGTATATGATGTCTTGCATTTTCTTTTTTGTGTAATTTTGTTTTCGGTGTCAATGAGTTATTTTGAAATATGCCAGAAAAGGGGAGGGATGTGCGGGGGCCGTTCGGTATTTTAGATTTTTTAAAAAAATAGTCGTTTCCATCTAAACTCTTTAAAATTTTAAGGGTGTTAAAAATATAATATTTTTGTAACCTTTGTGAAGCAATCCAGAAAAAATATTGGTATTTAGTGGTAAAATGGCTCGTGAAAAGATTTTTTTTTTCTTTGTGTCTTTTTCAGTAGTAAAAAATAATAGTCTCGGAAGTCTGAACTCTTTGAGATTTTCAGCAGTCATAAATAAGATTGTTATGCACCTCATGAGAAAAAATTGTGAAAAAATATCGATATCTAGTTGAAAAAAGAATACGTTTTATGTTCGCTTTTTTTTCTTGTTTTCGGCTTAGTTCCGTTAGCATAACAAACAAAAAAATAGCTCTTATCGTCCAGTTTCACTAATAATTTCATACATTATAAATATAACTGTATCCATTCTTTAAAATTTCGTAAAAAAATAGGTATATTTAGTAGGGAAAACTTGAGCCAAAGTTGAGAACCTCTCGGCTTTTACTGTTTTCATCAAAATTTTCACATGTTCTATTTTGTTAAAAATACTTCTATTCGTTTGAATGTTTTGAAGTTGTAGCAGGTCATGTAAATTCTGTCTCCAGAGATGCTCTGAAAACATGTCGAAATACAAACTTTTAGGCACTTTTTACCATAGAAAAAAGATCATCTCTGTAAGACACTGTTAAGTTTAATATTTAAATTCTTACTTGACTCATTATATTAACCAAGAATATTATTATTATGTCTTGTAACTGTATGTTTTCCTCCATGTATTTTCTTTTGATCTAAACTTTAACTTTTGCATCTGGCAACATGTGCTGAGTTGTAGTCAGTTCCAGTTGGCGTACTGTGTGTACAATGTGGCATGGCCACTGTGCTAAGGAATAAATTATAATTTAAGTAAGTTTATTCAATAAGTTTTTATAGGTTATGGGCCCAGGATTTACGCCCATGTAATCAACTTTCATTCGTAACTAAAGTTTAGTTTATTTTCGTAGCATTTGTTGCTATAGCGTGTAAAGCAAACCACGCCGGTTCTTAGGCCTAACGTAACGGGACATTTGTTTCGAAAGTTGTTATTACTGACATCGTACCCTGAATAAGATAAGCATGGCTGGACTTGATTTTTCATCAATGAATAAATTTGACGGGAAAAATTATTCCCAGTGGCGTTTCCAAATAAACTGTGCCTTGAAAGCGAAAGGCGTGTTCGCTGTCGCGAGTGGATCGAAAGCTAAGCCTGACGCCGAAGCAGAGATTGAAAAATGGGAAAAAGACGATGCTATTGCCATGTTCACAATTACTGCAGCGATGGAAATGAAACAAATAACTCTAATCGAAAGTTGTTCAACATCGTGTGGCATGCTAACAAAGTTAGACTCTGTGTTTCAACAAAAATCGGACTTCAATAAAATGTTGCTATTGGACAAATTTCACCAACTTAAAATGGACATGAATGAAACTGCTGTAGAGTATATTGCCAGGGTAGAGAATTTAGCACATCAGATCAAAAACTCTGGCGAAAATATTAACGAAATAACTCTCATTACCAAAATTCTGGGTACTTTACCAGCAAAATACCGTAACTTCCGGCAAGCATGGTTGTCGATGGATGAAAACAGACAGAATCTGTCAAATTTAACAGCAAGGCTAGTTGACGAGGAAACAAATTTGAATGAGAACGACAGAGATGAATCGGCATTTGTCGCGAACTACAGGGCACCTAGGCCACCAGCGAGCTACAAGCCAAAGACAAACCAAATAAAAGGTAAACTGGACAAATCAAAGATAACGTGTTACTCCTGTCGAAAGAAAGGCCATTTTGCCAGAGAATGTAGATCCCAACAACAAAAAGGAGTAGAGATAATAACGGATCAGGTACATCTAATGATTCCATAGGATACAATGCTTTTAGTGCTGAAGTGAAAGAAATAGAGAGCTGTGAAGAAAACCAGTGGATACTCGATAGTGGAGCATCAGCACATATGACATATGATTTCTATTCACTAAATGGATTCCAAAAATTAGATGGAAGTGATAGAATTCGCCTTGGAGATAACACAGAGCTCCCAATAGAAGGAAAAGGTGAGGTAAGAATTTTGAAATTCATAAACAATACCTGGATTGAGGGTTTAATAACAGATGTATTGTATGTGCCAGGTTTAAAGAAAAATTTATTTTCTGAGGGAACTGTAGCAAATAAGAATATGAAAATTATCAAAACTGGTAATAGTGCTAAAATTTATAATCGTGATGATAACCTTATTGCCACAGCTGTTCGTACTTCGAACAACTTATATGCAATGTTATTCAAAACAATAAAACCCATTGAAGCTAATACAGCTGCTACAGATAATATTAAATTATGGCACGAGAGAATGGGTCACATTAATCTTAAGGCCCTAAGAGAGTTAAGTGAAAAAGGAATCATTGATGAGATTGATTTTTCAGAAGCTGATAAATTCTTTTGTGACGGCTGCCAATACGGCAAACAGCATAAACTTTCTTTTAGCTATAGAAAATACAAATCTAGCAAACCTGGTGAACTGATTTACAGCGATTTGTGTGGTCCAATGTCAACATCATCACTAGGCG
Organism: Maratus speciosus; assembly: GCA_963932465.1. Classification (NCBI taxonomy): domain Eukaryota; kingdom Metazoa; phylum Arthropoda; class Arachnida; order Araneae; family Salticidae; genus Maratus; species Maratus speciosus. The sequence continues at coordinate 29,847,986 of OZ010794.1, forward strand.
GTGCCAATTATTTTGTTATTTTTAAAGATGACTTTAGTGGTTATGTTTCTGTTGCATTTTTGAAACATAAATGTGATACCTTAGAACATTTCAAGAAGTTTGTGTCTATTTGTGAAAACAAACATTCAACAACAGTAAAAGCCCTTAGAGTAGACAATGGTAGAGAATTTATAAACCATGACTTCAAAGATTTTCTGCATAAAAAAGGTATTGAACTTGAGCCTACAGCTCCTTACACTCCAGAGCAGAATGGAAAAGCGGAGAGAAGTATGAGAACAATTATGGAAAGTGCTCGGTCAATGCTACATAGCAAGAGTTTACCATTGTTTTTGTGGGCTGAAGCAGTTAATACAGCTGTGCATATTCTGAATAATGTACCGACAAGTCAGACTCCTGGATCTACTCCATATGAACTATGGGTAGGAAAACAGAAATCCCTCAAGTACCTGAGGACTTTTGGATCAGAAGCGTATATGCATGTGCCAGACCAATTGCGAAAGAAATTGCATCCAAAGAGTATCAAAACAATCTTTGTTGGCTATGAAAGAAACTCAACAAATTACCGGCTTTTCGATCCTGGATCAAAAACAATAAAAATTTCAAGAAATGTTACATTTAATGAAAGAACAAGTGTGACAGATATTCATTCGCAAAAGAAAAAGGCAATTTTAGTAAGCAACTCTGAATACCAAGATGTTACCAGTGAGTCAGAAACTGAGACACACCTAATGACGAATGATGGTGATACACTTAATGCATCACAGGTCTCGGATGATGAAGCTTCCTCTTATAATTTCAGACCCAGGGAAAATATAAGAATTCCCAGGCGTTATGATGTAAATGTTGCTGAAATTCCCAAAACATACGAAGAAGCAATTAACTCTCATCAATCAAAGCAGTGGAGAGATGCAATAAGAGAGGAACTCGAATCACTACAGAAAAACAACACCTGGCAGTTGGTAAAATGTCCAGAAGGGAAAAATATAATTGGATCAAAGTGGGTGTTCAACATAAAGCAGTTACCGAATGGAGAGATAGAGCGTTTTAAGGCTCGATTGTGTGCAAAAGGTTTCTCGCAAGTGGAGGGAGTTGATTTCAATGAAACATTCTCCCCAACAACCAGGTATGATACCATAAGAGTGATTTTGGCAATTGCTGCTCAAAAGAAGTTAAAAATATTGCAGTGTGACATCAAAACAGCATTTCTGCATGGTGATATTGATGAAGAGATATACATGGAACCTCCTCCAGGCCTACCTATTGATCCAGACTTAGTATGCAAGTTAAGAAAATCCTTATATGGCTTAAAACAGTCATCAAGATGTTGGAACCAGAAGTTTTCAGATTTCTTGCGAAATTACGGATTCATTCAAAGTGTGGCTGATCCCTGTTTATTCCATGGTGTTTTCCAAGGTAGGAAAGTCCTTCTCATTTTGTACGTTGATGATGTTCTCTTACTATGTGAAGATGAAGGAATTTTGAATGACATAATGAAAAATATGAACAAGAACTTTGAAGCCACTATTTGTAAATCAGGTTGTTTTGTTGGAATTGAGATTGATCAAAATACAGATGGCTCAATTTTTATCCATTCACAAGCTTACATTAAGAAAATTTTAAGACAATTCAACCTTGAGTATTGTAACCCTGTTAGTGTTCCTGCAGATCCCTATATAATTTTGTCGTCTGAACCTGACATGTTAGAAGAAATTGGTGTGCCATATCGTGAAGCTGTTGGGTCGCTACTGTTTCTTTCTGCTACAACACGTCCTGACATCACATATGCAGTAAACCTTGTAAGTCGGTTCCAAAATAACTATAGCCAAATACATTGGAATGCTGTGAAAAGAATAATGAAATACCTAAAAGGAACTCTCCATCATGGCATCCAGTATATGCCCGAATCAGAAAGTTCTCGCCTTGTGGCTTATTCTGATGCAGATTTCGCTGGTGACCTGGACACCAGAAGATCCACCACTGGGTATGTTTTCATGTTGTCAGGTGGTGCCATTACATGGAGCACTAGTAGGCAATCTTCAGTGTCAACATCGACCACTGAATCTGAATATATAGCGGCATCTACTGCAGTTAAAGAAGTCGTGTGGCTCCGCCAGCTGTTATGTGACATAGATGAAACATCCTTTTGTGAAAAAAATGTCACTTTGCATATTGATAACCAAAGTGCAATAAAATTGATTAAAAATCCAGTGTACCATAAGCGTACTAAGCATATTGACATCAGGTACCATTTCATCCGTGAAAAGTACCAGGATAAAACTGTGAACATTGATTATGTTAATAGTAATGGACAGTTGGCAGACATATTTACAAAGGCTTTGCCTAGAGACAAATTTGAAAAATTTAGAACTCTGATAAACTGTCTTGCTAAGTGCTAAATTGATATTTTTTAAATTTTAATAAGTGTAATTTTTTATTGACAAGTAAGAATTGGAGGGAGTGTTAAGTTTAATATTTAAATTCTTACTTGACTCATTATATTAACCAAGAATATTATTATTATGTCTTGTAACTGTATGTTTTCCTCCATGTATTTTCTTTTGATCTAAACTTTAACTTTTGCATCTGGCAACATGTGCTGAGTTGTAGTCAGTTCCAGTTGGCGTACTGTGTGTACAATGTGGCATGGCCACTGTGCTAAGGAATAAATTATAATTTAAGTAAGTTTATTCAATAAGTTTTTATAGACACAAAGTGGCCTGCGGTTGCGAATTTTTTCTAAATGTTTAAAATTCGTATTTTTTAAATCAATTGCACCGTCGAAGAGAAGAAGGTCTCAGGATTTTTGTTAACCAATGCCTCCAAAACTGCGTCCTAGGGAAGCAATGCCATGCATAAGGAAAAGAGAACTACTTAAAGGACCTATTTCTGAAAAAAAAAAGAAAATTCAAAGGATTATGATCTGTGTTTTTTCAAACTGATTACAACATTTAAGACATGAAAATACGTTCTTTCAGAATATGTTTTTCGTTTTTAAATATACTTCATAACTGTATAGTATGGCCCAGTGGCGTCAACTTTTGAAAAATATTGGGTGGGTTCAAAACAATTTTCAGGGAACATGACACTGCCATTTTGCTTTCTTGGAAGGTTTGTGAAAAGATTATGTTTCAAGTTTAGATAAGATAACAATGTTTAGAGTAAAATAAAAAGCTGCAATATTATTTAATTATATTTTCGCAGGGTCTTCATTTTATGGACTCTAATATTTGCAATTGTGCGCTGAATTTGACTTCAAATTAAAACGCAAAGGACTAAAAATTATTAAAATGGGCATTTAATGCGAACACCTTGAAATGCTTGTATTAATAGTACTATTTACTTAAACTATACTGGTTGATTCGAAAAAGATACAATTTCTTGAACTGCTAATAAAAGAAAGATACTTCCTGTTACGAAAAATTTATAAATAAAGTGCATCTTTCAGATATGGTATTTATTTAAAAAGAGGTTACATGCATATGAATATACAAAATATAATTTTAATACGGTCTCCTTTTCGTATAACATATATTTAAAAAAAGAATGACATTAGAAGGAAGTCGTAAGAAGCCAAAAATATTCTTTTACGGACAAAACATTATTGGCGATTCAAGCGCTCGAATGCGCCATCTGGTGAAGTAAAGGTATAACTTCTCGCTTCAGGATACTACCGTGCGAACACATTGCATTACATGTATTTTTAATTTGTTCAGAATGGTTTTTCTTTTGCACAGTTTCAGATTTTAAGGGATATTCGTGCTCTGTCTTATAAGAGAAAGTTCAATGGCATGGTTATTCCAATGGTACTTTAGCCTTAGTTAAAGGGACAATTTTCCTGAACAGAAGGCTGTGAGCAGCGCCTCTACAGGCCGTTTTAATTCCCAATTGAGTTTTTTAATTTTATGAATGTTCAGTGTTTTCTGACGTTAAAAATGCGCCTGATCTGACGCATGTTGAAAATTGTCTTAAAATGTTTTTTCAGTATTTCTGAAAGATCCTTTAACCCCAAAAATGGAAAGTACTGATTAATAACAACTGCAAATTTAGTGCATTTAAGAAGAAAAATTAATTTCTGAATATGCAAAAAAAATTTTTGATAGAAAATTGTTTGTATGCCTATTAGGATGAGGGGAAAAGTGGGGGTGGGGCACGTTGTGTTTTAGGGGCTCCGATGTCTAGGTTATTACTATTTGTACAGTACTTTAAAAAAGTAATCATTTTGTGAACGTCAACGAAATAATTTCTTTTCAGTCATTCAAAAACAAATACTAAGATTGAAAATAGAAAAAGGAAAATTGGGTGACCTGGAAGAACAAATAATTGGGTGGGCTCGGGCCCCACTGGCCCATATAAGTTGGCACCACTGGTGTGGCCGTTCGAATTTAAAAAAGAACAACGATAAATCACCACATGAGTTTCTTCGTCTTCGTTTAGCTGTGCAAATCGGGTTTCTGGGTATGCACGAGCTCTTTTGATTCTCGAAATGAAATATATATATATATTTTTTTTATGAGAGTGCGTTGCGATTTTTTATTAATAACTCAGCTAATTATTAGAAATTTAAAATTGTGAGTCTCAAGTGCATTAGGAGAGACCTTGGACTACTCTCACACAAATTTTCAGCCTTGTACATACTGTAGATTTCACTAACCATTGTGGATACAGCGAAACTTTCTTTTATTAGTACAGATATATGGCGCCTTCTTGTAAATATTACTAAGATGTGATTGCATTTTTGCTAATTAAATTTCAGGCTAGCTGTTGTATATATAAACAGATGGACCTCATTATCCCGACACCAGGTTTTCACGTCACTCTACTTATTACGTCAGTTTTTCAAAGTCCTGATTTTCAGTATATGATTTTAATGTAAATAAACTCAGGTTTTTACGTCGTTGAATAATTTTCTACTCCGGATATTCCGACGGTTTAGAAAAATTGTTCATTTTTCATAATCTATCTTATAAGCAAGAAAATTAAGTGGTAAGGAATGTCTTAGCCTAATTTTCACAAAAGTGTCTGAAATACTCATTGAGATAAATGCGAAATTTTACATCAAACCTTTTTCTGAATAAATAAATCCACACACTATGAATGACCCACTTAAGCTCCAGATAGACGTATCCGTCTACTCGCGGTCTTTTTGTTCTGGTCAGGCGGCGCTTTCTTTTGGTTACACAGCGTTTTTCATCAGACTAAAACCGAAGCATTGCATTGCATTGAAACTATCAGAAATTATCTAACATCCATTTCTGAAACAACGAATATTGATTATAATTCATTGTATAATATTAAAAAAAGAATTGTAAGAAGCACATCTAGGATAAACAATCAAATTCATCATTATTTCATGTAATAATAAACAAAACAAGTCATCATAAATCTGATTTTCATTTTTTTCAATTTTGTTTTTTTTTTTCGTTTATTTTGTTTAATAATAATGTTTTATTGCTTAAAACTGCAAGAACAGTTATGAATTTAAACATGTGTTTAAATTAATTAAAAATACCGCTTTTTATTAACATATTTTTCTCCAACTCTGGTTACCGCGACACTCTGTTTATGGCGACACATTTTTCTGGTCATTAGAGTGTCGGGATAACGAGGTTCGACCGTATATTAGATGCAAAATTTCTTAAGTAAATTTAATTATTTAAAGATGTAAATTAATTTTACATGTATTTGTTTCTAAAATAACTTATAGTTAGCATATTAATTTACTCTTAAGAACATTGAATAGTAGTGAAAAACAATTACATTATAAGGGTGGTAAAATCTCTAGCTCCGACCCTGAGTGTAGTGGTCGCCAAATGTTAGAAACTGCCTTGAAAATACATCATTTGAAGTATTATCCAATGTTCGTGTACATTGAGTGATTCAGAACAACATTTCAATCATTTACAGGGAGGTAGACCACATTACAACAAAATAACTTTTGTGTAGGAAACTAGAGTTGCAATTCTGTTTATTCAGTCAGAAGTACAGAGTGTCTTATTCCAATCTAAACACAAGTTTTTGTTCCTAAATTTAGCAGTCATAAAGATATTTTGTGAAATTTTCAATAGACTTACATGATGAATTAAAGCAGCTTCATTCTCCCTGGAGCATTAATATTCTGCCCCCCCCCCCCCCACACACACAGAAGTTTGACATTTTGTGCTTTGTATTGATCTAAAAGTGCTAATTCTCAGTATTTCTATAACCCCATCCCCCTTTTGGAGCTGCGAAAGTTTCTCCCAGAGAGAAATGTCTGAATGCAACACTAGTTACCTTGTTTTGTTCAGCCTACAGTCACTCAAAAAGTACTGAAAGAACAGGGTAATTTGAAGAACACTGTATATAATGCGAACTACATTCTAAAATATGAACTGTCTTGTTCAAAGCTAATTAAATATGGATGATGGCCACATCCAACTCTCCAGTTTGTCATGTTTGTGTTCAAATTGGAACGAGACATCCTGTATTTTTGACTGAAAAAAAAAGAAATGCAACTCTAGTTTTTTGTACAAAAATTATTTTCCTGTTACATGCAGTACCAAATCATTGTAATTAATTGAACAATTCTTATGTATCATCTTAAGTATAATTAATTGTTTCCACATGTTGCTAATCCTTCTGTATCCTAATATGTTTCTTCTATATTTTATAAGGCAAATTATTATGTATATACACCGAAGAGTCAGAACATTATGACCATCCCCACATTTTGCGATAAACTCGCTTGGTTGACGTGGAGAGCACATAATCAGGTGGGAATGGTATTTAACTACTGCTAGGAAATATGAGGAATCATTTTTGCTCTTACTTCTGCCTGTGATGGGGAAGGTTGTTGATCTAAGTGACTTTGATAGAGGGTAGAATTCAATGGCCCGGTGGCTCAGAACGATTATCTCCGAAACTGTTCTACTCGTGGGTTTTTCACAGCATATCGTTGTTAGTACTTATGAAAAGTTCATGAATAACGATGAAGCCATCAAAAGACACGATGGCATTACACGTCGACACGTTATCAAAGGAAAAGGACGTCGGAGACCCCCCCCCCCCCATCTTGGTAATACAAAATAGGTGACAGACACTGGCTCAACTGATAGCCCAATACAATACAGGTCCAAGTACGATTGAAGAGCTCAGTGGAAGAACATGTTAAGTGACAAAAATTACATTTCAAGAAATTTGTGGTGAAAGTTTTTGCTGTAAATTTTAATGATTTATTTTTTGTTTGATACCATGTGTTTAAAATATTAACAGGTATGGTACTAAACTCTCTCAGAAAAACTTATTCATATTTAATTTTCAAATATTAAAAATTATTAATATTATTAACATTATTAAATATTAAATATATTAATGAATAATCTCTTAAATCTTCAAGACTAAATAAATTCTTAGTATTTTAGCTTCACCATATGATAGGATATTTCATAACGCTTTCATCCAAAAGATAAAAAAAAATTTAGAAAATGTAGCATAGAATGTTCATCCACTCAGCTCTTCAATTATTTCAGAACACACAGTTCAGCTGACACTCTTGGATATAAGGCTATGCAGGAAACGCCCACTCATGTGCCTCTGTTGACCAAGCATCTTTTCCAACTACTCCTACAATAGGCCCAGGAACATTGTCACTGGATCATGGATCGTTGGGACAGAACTGTCTTATCAGATGAATCACGATTCATTCTTCAACCCGTCAATGGCCGTGTCAAAGTACACCTTCTTCCAGGCGAACTGTTGATCCCCCTTATTCAGCAGGCCATACAAAGGCCAGTAGTGTCAATATTAAGCTTTGGGAAACATTCTCATGGGGATCTTTGGGACCTGTGGTTGTAGTAGATCAGATCATGAAGGCTGCAGACTATCGGAACATCAGTGCAGAACTGTTGCATCCTTACATAATGTTATCTCTCCTCCCAACTGGAAATAGCATCTTCGAGCAAGACAACGCTCCATGATACAAAGCTCGAATTATGGTGGGGTGGTTCCAGAAACATAATATTAAAAGTTAAGGTCCTTGCAGCTAGCTTAACGGATCTTAATTCGATATAGCAAATTTGGAGTTGTCATGGAACGGCAGTTCAGAGCTAAAAAACAACCATGCCGCAATATCCGAGATTTGCGTGACCGCTACTTGAACATTTGGTACAATCTGTCTTCGGCCATATACCAAGGACTTGCGGCATCCATGCCAAGGCGGATGTAGCTTTTTTGCTGGCCAAATCTAGGACAATGCGTTACTAGGTAGGTGGTCATAATGTTTTGACTCTTCACTTTATATTGTAACACATTTTAAGTGTGGACACATGCAACATTTCAGTTGTTATCGATTGATTGTTGAAATGTCTTCTAATACTGTAAATTTTACTGGAAAAAACACTCAAGCAATTTAATACAATTTATTTTAATTCAAAGTTATAGAATAGTAACTTTTTATTTTCTAGTGATTTTTCTTGTAATCGTAAAACTGTAATACATTTTTAAAAAATTGCCTGATCACAATGTTAAATAATATGTATAAATATTCAATTAATTGCTTTTGTTTATCGAACATTAGAGAGATTAACACAAATTTTGACAAAAAAAAATTCCTTCCCAATTTATTTTGCTGTTTTTGCTTTCTCATGTAACATATTTCTTAACCGTAATAAAAATGACACAACTCAAAAATAAAGTCAGGTGGGGTAAAATAAGTCAGTTTTGAAAAGATTCTAAAAAAATTAAATGAGTTTATTTTTGTGTTGCCTTTTTTATATGGTAATACTGATACTTTTCATTATTTTACATGTAAAATTTATTTCAACTTTTACTCTGCAGTTACAATTTATAACAATTTGATGTTTTTATGCTTGAAACTTGTATGTGTTGATCATAAAAACTTTTGATTTCAGAAAATTTAGAGCTAAGTTCACATTTTTTAATACTATTAGATAAAGTACTTTATCAAGATTAATTTTCTACATTTTTAAAACTATAACTGCAAAAACAAATATTTTAGGACAAAAAAACCTGTGTGGGGTAAAATAGGTCACGTTTTGCTGCAGATTAAGCTTATCATACACAATGCATATAATTGAAATTTTTATTTTTAAATTACTTTTATGGGATAAATATGTTTGTTCTGATTTTAAAATAGACTGAAGCAAAATTCAAAATGGCATAATTTAAAATAATTATTCCATTTTTATTTTTTCATGGTGTGGTAGCTACTGGTGGCAAAACAATGTACACAGTTTTTTTCTGTATACATGGCACCTTTAACTGTGTATACAGGCAAGAATCTGTATGATACATGGACAAAAGATAGTCCAGATGCAGCAATTTTTGAAATTAGTCCTTCAGTGTGGATGCAAGATGATAGTTTTGTAAAATGGATCGAACTCTTTAGCATACCATATCAAAGATGAAACTTGCACTTCCAATTTCGTTAATCTTTGATGGTCATGGAAGCCATTTAACATACGGAACAGTTGAAAAAGCAGTAGAAAATCAGGTGATACTTCTTTGTCTCCCACCTAATTCAAGTCATGTCCTACAGTGTTTTAGGGCCTCTAAAGTTATCATGGGAAAGTGTTCTAAAGAAGTGGTATCGGGAAGAGTCGATTGCAGAATGCATCAAACGCAATTGCTCATTATTCATACTTCATTGTTAAATAAACTGTTTGCAAAACTTCCATCAGAAAATGCAGCTGGAGGGTTTAAAGGAAGTGGTTTGTTTCCCCCTAAGAAAGAGGTTGCATACAAACGATTTCAAGAAAACTATGTTGCAGAGCCAAACCAAACAGATGTAGTTAAAGCAGTGGCATCAACTTCAAATGTAGTTGTAGATACATCTAAGATCTCAACAACAAATGAACCGTCAGTATCTTTATATGAGGAAACAGGATGAATCAAGTTTATGTTCTCCTTTTAAACACATAGAAAATGCACATAGAACAACATAGAACACATAGAATAAGCACATTATCACCAGCACAATCAACATCTTGCAAAGATAAAGTGAAGAATGATCAAAGAAAAACTGGTGAAATTCTCAACTGTAACAGCACTGGATAGACTTCTTGCTGAAAAAGCACATAAGGAAAATAAAACAACTAAGATGTCTCTAAAGAAACAGAAGAAAAATACCAACTTTTCTTCAGAAGAAAATACAACATGCTCTCATTCAGAGCAGATTGATAATGATCATTCTTTAAAAGTTGGGAAATGTGTGCACGTACGGTTTTTGGGGGAAAAAACAAAGAAAATATTTCATGGCATCATATTTTCACAAATTAATGATGCCTATATTGTAAAATTGTTCAAGCGAAGTGGAAGTTCTCACTTTGTGTTCCTGAAAATAGATATATCTGAAGTTGATATATCGCCAATAGTTAAGGTTCGTCCAGAACCTAAAATGAACCACAGGGGACAGTATTTTTTTCTATAAGTGTTCCGCTTCATTCTTTTCATATTTATGTACATATTTACATAAACAGTATTCAATAAATTGTGCAGTAGAATCTGTTTTTAGCGTGACTTATTTTACCCCACTCTATGCGGTAAAACGAGTCATAAACAACCCATTTTAAATCTTGTTTATCAATTCCAAAAATTTATTAATTCAGAAATATTTCTCTTAAAATGTAATAAGAAGTGTCCATTTGCATATTCTGAGCTTTTTTTTTTCAATGGTGGAATTTTCATTTCTTTTCGCATAAAGGTGCAAATTGTAAAATGTTCTATTTTTGACCTATTTTATCCCACGTGACCCTACTACATTTCACGATTGGCATTATTTTACTGTAACATGAAACTATTGCACTTACCACTGCATACAACTATAAAAGCTTAAAATCTTTCAGAATCAAGATGTAGAAGAGACAGAGTGCATCGAATAATTTTAACCCTCTTTCCATCATTTATCTCTATCTTTTGTGACATATAGCATAAACTAACAATCTTCTGTATATCTATATGTTGACAGGTGAGTTTCTTTGGTTTACCTCATATCTCATTAACACTACTTTTGAATTTATTTTTTTACACATACAGTTGACCAATAACCACCAGCAGTCTATGTGCTACAATTTAAATAGTTAATGAAAACAGTTTAAGCTGTATTACAAATTTATTTTTCATTAAACAACTGTTTCAGTTATTGTGGCAAACCCCCATTTAGGTTTGATAGTTGACTGGCAGTTTCTTTATCTGCGCCATCTTTTCTATCTTCTATACAAAAATAATCATGCAATACGCTTGTACCAAATGTGTAATGCGGCCTTGGGATATGCACATGCTGCAAATTTCCCATCCCGATCAGCATAAAAAAAAAAAATGGGGTCTGCTTTATTATAAAAGTTAAAAGTTTGATTTGTTACAAAAGCTAAAAATTTATCCCAAACAAATTTCCACAAAAGATAGTTTTTTTTTTACATCAATATGGTTAAAAATTATTTTATGTGAAGAGTTCTGACATAAAATATTTATTTTAATGCTTGTATTCTTTATTTTAAACAGCACTCTAAGCTACGAAGTACAGGCACACATTTTCTTAAGCACTGTCCTTTCCTAGATTTGTTTTGTCCTTTGTCCACGTAAACTCTATTTTTTTAATGAGTTTCTATTTGTACAGAAAAAGCCTGAGTTATTGTTAATCCGTGTTCTATCACTTGAATACCTAAAAATCTTTAAAATCCCATGCAATGATATTTTGTAAATCAGAATTGCATGTGGAGAAAATTGCGTTATAGACCAGGATCCCTTCTTAGCAGGTGTATTGTCTGTTCTAAATAAATTTCATTCTTTTTGCAGGAATTATTGGAATCATTTTACATGAGTCATTATATTCTCCATTTAAGACAGGATTCCATCATATACAGGTTCATTTTCATAATTTTCAGTGTACTTTAATTTTATTGCCTAGAAATATATGTAACTGTTCTTTAAAAAGCATAAATTTAAAATTTTAATTTTAGAGTAATGGCAATTTAAAAATATATGCAATTTTTTGCAAAAATTGTTTGGCCAAATTTTACTAATGGTGTCGGCCAGATCAATCATTTTCATACACTTTGGGTCGGGTAATGGAGGTGGAAACTTCAGCCTATGTAGACCTCAAGAAAGAATGAAATCCAGGCTTGGCTCAGCCTGAAAAAAAGAAACTTTTCCCATTTCTGAGTCTAAAGTAAAAGTAAAGCCCAGTACGGGCTGGGCAGAGTGATGACCAAGGCTCTGCCTGGCCCGAGTCTCAGGAATGAAAATTAAAGTTAGCCTGGCTGCAGGATAGACCCTGACTCGTTCAAACTTCTAATGCTGCTCTCTGGACTATTCCTCCTGAAATTCAAATCCTTCAATGTCTTCTTGAATACTGAGTCGCATTTACTTTGTGGTTACTCTGTCTCCATATTTATTTACATTCCTTTAGATAAATTTTCTTGTGATTTTGTTAAATTAAAAACCAGTGTGTAATTTTAAACTGAATAAACTGTTTTTTTTTTAATTCAAATGACTTTTTATTGATAGTCAATCCATATTTATTGCATATTTATAATTGTATATGAATAGATAAGTGGAATTACATATTAAAAATAAATTAGTATCAATTGTAATTTATTAATAATGAACATAATTTTATTGTTTAAAAGAATACAAATTATTTTGTTTGTAAAATTCAGTAATTAAAGTACATTAAAGAATGCAAAAATTTAGGAAGGGAGCATTCTGTATTAGGATTCCCATGCAGGAAATTTAGATATTTTGTTACATTTAATAAGGCTCAACAGAAAACCCCCATCATAAGAGAAAATCTCAAAAGAGAAAATGCCAGTAATAAATGTTATGTGTATACATAAAAAATGTATGTTAAAATTCAGAAAATTTAAATTTTTATAGATAAATGTTAGTGTAAACTTTTCAGAAACATATCAGGGCATTTTAGTTTAATATAACTTGGTCAACCGAAGTTAAAAAGTTGCTTAGTTTTTTTGCCGTTGCTTACATTGGAAAATTAAGCAAAAATTTTCTGATATGTGTTTAGGTGTTTCTTTGTTACAACATACCCCAAGGATGAATCGCAAATTGACTGAAATGTATTACCAAGTTATAAAAAATGTATAACAACGTCATTATTTATGATTTTATAGCATAATATGTACAGGTTATAGTCATTCCAAGTATATTTTATGTATAAAGGATATAGGACATACATATTATATGTAAGATGCAAATGTTAATGGCTGCTACTCATATACTGAGGTATATGGTACATATTGGACTACCTATATGTGTGCATAGGATGCATACATAAGCTTGCCGATGATTTTGCGAAAATTGTAACTACAAACACGACATAATTGTAATTGCGAAAGTTCTAAAACATAGAAGTGCCTTTTTTTCGTTTATACAGCACAAAATTAAATTCTGCAGAGTCTTTTCTGTTATTTTTTTATCAGATTTATCTTTCTTCTTAAATTTTATTTTTATCAGTTGTAAAGAAATTTTATTTAAAAAAATAAAATTGTGCTATAAAACAGACGTAAAACTTGTAATGTCAGTTTTTAAGGTTCCGTACATGAAAAGTAAAAACGGAACCATTATAAGATCACTCCTGTGTCTATCTGGCTGTCTGTCACAGCCATTTTACTCGTAAACTATGGAACGTGGAAAGTTCAAATTCGGGGAAGTAATAAAGATTATTGACCCACATATTTTCAGATTGATAAACATTCATAAATATATTTAGTAAAAATATAATGGGGCTAATTATGGTACTTGAAAAAAAATCTTTTCTTTGTATATCGTGTGAAAGCTTTCATAACGCTGAACTTAAAATAGATTCCTTTTAATTTCAGATATTATATTTTCAAAAATATTAACGAAAATGTAGCGCAAAAATATGTTCCTCCCCATCTAATTCCGAATCTACTGAAACTAAAATTATGAAAAAATTAGAGATAATAGACGTTAATTTAAACCTTGCCGGAAAATTATAGCGATCACCATAGGTCACATAGTTTTTGAGAAAATCGCCTTTTTCTGTTACACACAAATTTTGATTTACGGGCATTTGGAAAATCGCTGGATGTATCTATTGTAGCAGAAGTATAAAAGCATTGTTGATAATGAATTTCGAAAAAAATCATCGATAATTAGCCGAGATATTAACCCTTAAAGATACGGCCAGTTTGGACATGCACAATGACAGGGGAAGCGTACTCTATGCCTAGTTAACAAGTTTCAATGATATATATGTGTAATGTAATGTCCAGTAACAGTATAAAACCAATAAATGTCAAATTGTTAAAAACATACTAATTTCAGGGCTCACAGGACACAAAAAATTTAAAAAATAAAAAAAAGACCATTTTCAACATTAAATGCCTTAAAATGTATATGACTTTAAAACACATTTTAATTGGGATGAAAGATATAAGTAACCAAAAACGACATTTGGAGAAAAATGACTTCAAAATTTTGAAAACGCCGCTTCAGCTGTTGAGCGACTATAATTCTAAAAGTCTAACTTCTGTTCTAATGGGAATTTCAAGGAAACAATTATATCAAAATGTTCAGAAAAGATAGGAGTTTAACATCTAAAAAAAATTAAATTTCTAAAATTTTGAAGCTTTAAGAGTCCTGCGACCACTTAATCCTTTTCGGCGTGGAGTAATTCTGTTTATAAACTTATGAAATAATGGACTGACTCCAGAATTTATAAACGAATTTATTAGAAAATACGAACTTGCTTATTTTCACGTACATGATAAAAGGAAAATTTTAATTAAATATTCTTGGTGCTGTTTGTCTGTTTTGGAATTAAAATTAGGTGTGCTTTTTTAAGGACACTGCCTCGAAAGGTTTAACACGTTCACGCCGGCGCGGTGGGTCACATTCGACTGCCCCAGAGTTGTAGTCTCCGGCTTTTTTTCACACCACTATTATTTTAGAGAAAATATTGTTCCTTTAAATCGTCCAATTGTCCTGATAAAATAAAATAGCATTTTCTGTATTAAAATACTGGTATCCAAAAAGCCGGAGACTTTGCAGATCTGAGACAGTCGAGTGTGACCCACCGCACCGGCGTGAACGTGTTAATTAGAATGAATCACATAAATACTATAGGATTCGCGACTAGTTTGCATTGAGTGTATCTCTCAATACGCCTCAAGGGACTTTAAAAATTAATTAAAAACCTATCTGGGAAAACGCGATACTGACCAAGGCGGTGTTGCAACTTTGCGAATGTCTTTCGAAGCGCGCTTAGCACAATGCCAAATTTAAACTTTGAGCAACGGTTTTGTTTTAGTTACACTGTACAATTTAGGTTATTTCTAGGCTGAATTTAGTTTTATGAAATGCCAAATAAAGTTTAAATTTGCACTGTTTTTATTGCCAGTACCGAATTAAGTTCATCATAAACAGATTAGGATAATATTAAAAAATGAGTTATACAGAATAGCTATATTTGATATTATTTAGGTTCCATATCTCTTTGAACTTTCATGATATATCCATTTACACTTTTCTAATATATACTGTTATACCCAACCCTGTGTTGTATAGATTTTTACAAAGTCTTAGTATAATTTTAGCAACGGGTTTTTTTTTTATAATACGATTACAAATTCATATATCTATTCTACGGAACACTCTGTGCGCGAGTAATACTCGCACTTGACCGTTTATTTGATCTTATAATTTTTTATTTTACTTACTCTAACGAGCTATTTTATAAGTTCTTTTATTCTCTTAGCAGATAAATGTTACAACATTTTCTCATTAAAAATATCTAGAAATAATTATGATCTATTCTCAGATAATGGAAATTTAGTATTTAAAATGATTAATTTTATCGTTAAACTTTTTGACTTAAATTACTTTGTATAAAAAAATGATGGCAATTTCAACTCAGGTATATAAAGGAATTTTTTTTAAGTCTAAAGCTTTCACAATTATGTCAAAAGTCTGTTCAAAAAACTTTCACATGATACACCATGCATCATTGTGTGTTTTGTATGCACATAGAAAATGAGGATTTCGACATCAGAACTAACAGATTTGATGTAAATTTCTTATTCTTTTTATTTTCTTGCTTTATTGACGTTCTTTAGCCAATAATATAAAATCTGATAAGGACCTGTGAAGTACACTAATACTCTGTTATGTGCGTAAAGTTATTTGAATGGGAGATATTTAGAAGCTGGATATTTTCACAATTTGCTCAAATCTGATCCTTATTTAGATTTCAAAACCCGTAGTTGTAAATTAGGCATGCCAGTTGCAAGTTTCATTCCATTTTTTTAAATTTAAATGTGTTATAAATGTGCCATTTTAGGATCATTAATGATTCATTTTAAGTGTGTTAACGTAAAATATCTGTTTGAAATTTTAAAACTTGGTAAAAGCTCAAGTCTAGCTTGTTTATTTCCCCCAAAACAAAATGTCTTTTATTTTGTATTTTAATGAATTTGAACGTATCCTGCACTTAAGAAGAGAAGGTACACTCTTCTTTACAACAGTCTAAAATACTAAAAGACACTCCTCAACTATGATTAACCTTCTCATTCTAGCAATACTAGACAGGGAATATAAATAAAGTTTTTAGGTGGCAAAAAGAGGGAGGGTGGGATAAGGAAAACTCCCTCCTCCTATAGATTTGTGAATATTGCCTTTTTCTATCTGTGTATAAAATTGATGGAATAAGCTGTAACTTTCAGTTCAAGAATAAACGTGTTTTACAACTTCACTCCTGAAAATATGTTGATAGATGCTAACTTCACATAATTTACTTTACTAGGCATCTAATCATAGTAGTAAAGAATTTTAAAAACATACATTTGCCGTTGAAAAAATTTATTTTAGTAGTGTGTTTCATCTGAAATCTAGTACTTTTGAAATTTACACTTATGCATTTACTATCAGAAAAATAAAAGGCTAATGTTATTGAAAATGAAAAAACATAGGCACGCCAAATAAGCACATTTATATTCCAATTCTCACTAATGCAATTAATTGCATATCATTTATTACATAATTTTTTTATGAATAATTGTTAATGTTTCTTTCATAAATATTAAATGTTTGTGCTGTACAGTAAGGAAAAGGGTAATATTGTGAAGTTCACTAGATCGTAGAAGATCCCACTGTAAAAATTTAAGAGTCGATTTCAATAATTTTTAAACATCAAACAGTGGGTTTTGAGTTGGGCAAGGCGTTTAATACGTTGGAAGCCCACTGCACCTTCGAAATCTTTATGATAGGGGGGAGGGAGGCAAATACCAGGAATTTTCTTGTAATTTATTTGTGATCACTGTGAGTCTGTAAACATTGTCATTAAAACACCCATGTAGAAAGTATTCTTTATGATACCCCAAGGATATGGTATGTGACAGAATCAAGTAATATGTGAATGATGTGTGAAAAATTTCGATACTCATTTACAGTTTGAAAATGCACATTCAATAGTCGATGGTGCTGTAAAAAGAAAAAGAAAGCGATTTATTGGAAGAAAACATGCTGAAGAAATTAAAAAGAAAAAAAAGTAAAGTTCGAAACTAAAGAAATGAACAAGAAAATTGGAAATATAAAGCAGTGTGATAATAAAGAGTATTGATAAAAGAGATAAAGGCTATGGGAAAATAAATATATATGTATACAGTAGAAACCCGTTAATCCGAGGTAATTCTCTATTTTTATTATTTAGGAATTGTAACTAAAAAGTTTAACGAATTCAATATTTAAAGAATTAAACAATTTAATTACTTCAAAAAAGAAGAAAGAAAAACATGTGTGCCAATATTTTTTATAAGTTCTTAGTAGTACAGTAAATATTCTCTAATCCGGCGTACTGAGGTCCGGCATGCTGGATAATCCGTCATGACTTTCGAAAAAAAAACAGTATTCCTTGTTTAATCCCTGCTGATGTTTATAATAATCCAATGAAACTTCAGAATGAGGAATTAGTAACAAATATAATTATTGCATTTATAAGTAGCTCAGTCATCACGTCAACAAGGATGGAAGAAAACTTTTTTTTTAGATTGTGAAAGCGAACAGCTGAAAGGAAAAATAAATATTTACATTTGAATTGAATACTTTTGGTATTTTAGAGATGAATTTTATAGTCACTGGCAAACAGGTATTCGAAATTTTTTTAAGATGTCTTCTATGAGTAGGCTTACTATGCATATTTTCATTTTATATTCGTGTACATGTGTTGTACTTTTACATTGAGCATTTTTTTATTCTATTCAAGCTGTTTAAAGAATATAAAACGTGCTTTACTGGCAGTTTTTGTTTAATTCTAAACGCAACACGTTTTCCCCGACATTCATCCTGTATTTCGTAATCCGGTATGCAATCAAGTAAAATTATCGAAAATAAAATCAGTTTGGATTAACAGGATTTTCGAATTAGGGGGGTTCGGATTAGAGAGGTTCTACTCTATATACAGGGTGTCCATCATTAAACGACCCAACTTTAAAGTTGTCTGCATACAAAACTATTGTTCATAAAACTGTGAAATTTTGTGAAAGATATAATAAAGGGATGGGAATTTTTTAAACAAAAAAAGGCTCAAAATTTCGCCACCAGAAGGCGAATTTTAATAAATTACGCATTTAGCATTACGATAGTTTAGAAATTTTATTCATTAACTTAACCTGATTCTAAAGACAGTATTTCATGACATGTTTGTAGCATTTCCCAGAACACACTGATGTCCACTGTGGAATATGCTGTCTTACAACTCCAGATGATATCAAAAAATGATGACAGTCATGCGAAACATGTTTGGTTATAACAAAAATTGTCAATCTATTGTAAGTGTATGCCAAATGTTTAATTCGTTAAAAAACATCCTCCTATTTTTTTTTTCTCTCGAACAAATTCCCATACATTTATTATGTCTCCTACAAAATTGCACAACATTCGGAAAAATAGTTTCGTCGGTAGACAACTTTAAAATAGAGTCGTTTAATTATGGACACCCTGTAAATAAAATTTCTAAACTATCGTAATGCTGAATGTGTCATTTATTAAAAATTGCCCTCTAGTGGCGAAATTTAGATTTTTTTTTTTAATTTGCTTAAAGAAATTGTGATCCCTTTATTTTGTCTTTCACAAAATTTCACAACTTTATAAACAATAGTTTCGTCTGCAGACAACTTTAAAGTAGGGTCTTTTAATTATGAACACCTTGTATATTTAAAAACAATGTGTGTGTAGTCAATTACCTTTTTTTATATTAGTGAAATTTAAGTAGTGTAATTAAAGCTATTAAATTATTAATTACCAATTCCCTTTTGACTAGATTTAAATCTCACTGCATCTATTATATTTTTAACCTTTGCATCCTTTTTACCTTCATTCGTCGCATAGTTTTAACTTCCGTACGTATCGATCCTTTTAATTTCATTCATCTCAAAGTTTTAACTTCCGTACATATCGATGTCTAATTCTCTCGTATCGTTCGATGGTATCGTAAATCGTACGGAAGTATGCTGTGAACTGCTACGAGATGTCATAAAGAGTCCGGTAACGTGTAGTCATGTAGGAGCTTTCGTCACCGCTAGTACTTATACAATGGTTTCGGGAGGAATGTTAGACTCGTTGTTTTTCCTATTCAATGTTCTCTGGAAGGGACAAAACATCCGTGGCATCAGGATACTTCAAATTTATCTTAAAAGATGTGAGATGTTGGAATTTCTTCAACAATGCTGTAATGGAAGTCACGTGTATTTTATATGTAGAGAGAAAGCAGTGGTTCATATTTTTCACTTTTTATTTTCTAATATAAGATGAAGGCGTTCTACGTTTAGGGTAGTTAAATGGAGTCGGAGGCTTAACTTTGCTGGCCAGTATTTAAGTTTATTATAGGAAAAGGGGAGGAAGGTTTGTCTCGTTGTTTTCCCCTTCAATGTTTGGTGAAAGGGACAAAACTTCTGTAGTCTCTTAATACTTTAAACGTATCTTAAAAGATTTGAGATGGTGGAATTTCTTCAACAATATTATGTTGTAATGGAGGTCGTGTGTATTTTATATGTAGAGGGAAAGCAGTGGTTCATATTTTTCACTTTTTCTTTTCTGATATAAGATAGATAAAGACATTCTACGTTTAGAGCAGTTAAATAGAGTCGGGGAGTTAACTTTGTTGGCCAGTAGTTAGGTTTGTTGTAGGCAAGAGTGCATAGTAATAAATAAACGCGGCGATTGTTCCTGCGTGTTCATATAAAGTTGCATTCACGGTCGGCAAGTTAATTTTTCTAGAAAAGTTTTTCAATATAAAGATAGTTTATCTCTATCGTCTTTGAGTGTATGTAATTGGGTTTCCATTGTATTTAAAGTTCCTCATAGACTCTGTGCTAGAGTTTTCGTTTAGATTTAAAGCTACGCGTTTAAATATTTCAATAGCTACTATTTTTAGTAACTTAAATTGTTTAATTCTTTGAATATTGAATTCGTTAAACTTTTTAATTACAACTGCTAAATATTAAAAAAAGAGAATTTAAATTATTAAAGTTAATTTAAATTGTCTTTAGAAATTAATAACTGTCAGTTATATATTATTTTTAAACCAAGCAATTTGTATTTTCATAACTATAAAAATTTAAGAGATATTTTAAATATCGGTGTTGGTTAAAAACTCAAGCTATATTATAAAGATTAAAGATTAAGTACTAGTGTAAACTTAAGGCATTAGCTTAAGTTATCGAAACAGATTTTTTTTTATAATGTTTTAATCCTTGGCTTCTTGAACACATAAGGAGTTATGTTTATTTAAAAAAACATAGTGCCTTCTATTGCTTTTTTTCACGAGTTTTTAACAAACCTTTTTATATTAGCCATTAGGGTGGAGAGAAAAAAATAATTTTTTTTAAATGAAAAACGGGTAGGTGCCAAAAGTTGCCTTTATACTAGTACAACATCTGCGTGAAATATTACCGCTGAAAAAAAATGACTTGAGTCTGCGCTTTTGCTCCAAAAGTCGCAATTTTTGGTAAAATTTGACATTTTTTCAAAAAAATTAAAAAATTCCTATAAAGCTGGCTATTATTTAAAAGTGTTATTTAAACCTTTATTATTAATGACTTAACATATTTAAACTATAAAACGATATCTTTTCTCTGTATAACGGGAGCAAAACTGACAATTTTTGGTAAAAAAGGCGTTTCCACTCTGTTGTATCTTACAACTAATTGTTGTTTGTAATACAGCTCTTACGTAGTTGCTTTCAAATCTACCAAGGAGGTATCACGTGGGGGTGGCTGCATTTCATGACACAACAGTGCATAGCTTGACCATCCTTCCATCTGAGCACAATGTTTTATTTATATATTGAATTGTGATTTTTTATCAAAGACTGGCATAAGTTTCCTATGGTTGGTTGGTTGTATTTATGTCGGCCAATTATCTGCACGTGGGATATAGGCCCTAGGGGGGAGTGCCTTCCGTGGAGGTCTTTCTAAGGGAACCTAACCCGTATTAACGCTTGGAGAACCAAGGTTCGAAGAAAACCACGAAAACTCCGAACGATTAGGCCGACGGGCGTGATTGGGATCGAACCCAGCACCTCCCGTCTACCAGCTTCGAGAGCAGAACCTCTCGGCCACTGGTGGGGCCAAGTTTCCTATGTATCAACCTAATCCATCTCTCCTTTGTATCCACAGACGTTGGGTGATGCTGCTGTGACACTTCTTCACGTATATTTCTACTTCTTGTGTATGATAAGGCAAGCAGAGTAATGCAGTGGAATTATTGGAATCTATTTAGCCCTCTAGTATCTTCACCAAAATTACATCCAGTTACTGTATAGTGATTGGGAGTTCTGTTTATACAACATTTTACAACATTTAGGTATTTCATCTTTGAGTATGCCATCATTTACTCTACCTCTTGCATTTTTTATATGCTGATAAGCTTGTTGTTTAATGTAAAGCCGATCGTCATCAAATTGCAATAAGAATTTGCTCTCGATGTGAAAAGCTACCAATGTCCTAAATAATTTTTTTTAGTATTTGTTTTTTGCCGTTTTCTGTAATGTTTAGTAGCTGAGTAATTTCCCATAAGTTTTTAGATTAATTTTTTAGATGTGGATTTTATTTGGTGTAAACCATCCTGTGGCATAAACTTGGATTACATACTTTGTGAATGAATCAGACTCTGATGGTCAATCAGTGCTTATATAAAGGCGAATAATTTTATGCGCCGTTGTGTCTTGCGTAGGACAAGTTTTTTGGGTTCCTGTTCGCTAGTTCTTCTGAGCAATATCTTGATGAAATAACTTTGCAAATATCTATCAGGTATTTCTGGTTTGTGCTGAGTAACCCTTTTCTCGATTTCAGGAAATAATGTTTAAAAATTACTCTTTATGGCTACAAAAATTGAAATAAGAAAGGAATAAGCACGTGGACAAAGATTTTCCTATATGTCCGGCGCATCCCTGTGGGTTAGAATCTAATTTTTCCCAACGATCTTATCTAATAAATGATGCAGAGGAAATTCACTGGACTTGGAGGTGGCATATGATCAGTTGTCATGATTCATTCTAAACATGTCCCTCGCAGAATTAATGACAACGACTAACAGAATTATCCGCCTTCAAGCACTCACTGCCCATCAGATTCTATATGTTCACTCAAAAAGTACCATGTTATCCAAGTTTGGCCCCAGAATAATTTACAATCAAATGTAATCCACAGCTAAAGAAGGGATCTAAAAACTCACGGGAAATTGGCTACACAAAAACAACTCGGCTACTAAACAACACACAAGAGAGAATAAAACAAATACTAAAAAAGGCTATTTAGGACAATGGTTGCTTTTTCATACGCAGAGGGAATATTATTTCAATGCTCTCTGACGATTGCTATCACATTAAACAGCTAGCTGCTCAGCACATAATAGTTGAAAGATGAGAGTAAATGATGGCATACGCAAATCTGAAATACCGACAATCAACTTTGAAGTGGATAATTATATAAATCTAATTCATTGGAAAAGTGTTGTGGTAACAGAACCTCTAATCAGTATGCATTTATCGTGTGCAATCTTGGTGAAGATAATAGAAGGCTGAATATATTACATTAATATCACCCGCACTACATTATACTGTTTGTCTTCTCTTACACAAATAGTAGAAAAATACGTAAAGAAGATCACAGCAGCAGCATTCAAAGTCTGTGGATCCAAAGAAGAGATGTACCAGGTTGATACATAGAAAACTTATGCCAGTCTTTGATAAAAAATCGCAATTCAACGTATAAATAAAATATTGAGTTCTGATGGCAGGGTGGTCGAGCTATGCTCTGCTGTGACATGAAATGCAGTCACCTCCACGTGGTACCTCCTGGGTAGTTTTGAAAGCAACTAGGTAAGAGCTGTATTCTAAACAACAATTAGTTGTATGACACAACAGAGTGGAAACGCCCTTTTTTCACCAAAAGTTGTCAGTTTTGTTCCAGTTATACAGAACAAAGATATAGTTTTATCGTTTAAATATGTTAAGTCATTAATAATAAAGGTTTAAATAACACTTTTATATAATAACCATCTCTATAGAATTTTTCTTTTAATTTTTGCAAAAATGTCAAATTTTACCCAAAATTTCGACTTTTGGACCAAAAGCGCAGACTCGAGCCATTTTTTTTCAGCAGTAATATTGCACACAGATGATGTATAAAGGCAACTTTTAGCACGTACCCGTTTTTGATTTTAAAAACTTAATTTTTTTCGCTCCACCCTACTCTGCATATCTCCGGGTTCCGGCGTCCTATTACTGAAAGTTAATTATTACTTTAAAATGTATAAGAGGTGTGATGTATTTTTCTCAGTTAGAGATACATGTGTAAGTATCCTGTAACTCTTCTTTTACCAATTGTTCTAATGGAAACTTTGTTTAGAGAACGCTGAAGTATCTAGTCGTTTTTAAGTGTTATTTTTTTGTTTAATAAAGATCGTTTATTCTTTTACATAGTACTTATTTCTGTCACACATATGCACAAAAGCCTTGATATACATTTAACATTTATTTTTCAGCATGGTCTTCATGTATTCATACCTTGCTACAGTTCTTTTGGGTAACAATTATCTTTTCTAATTACGCTTTCACAAAAGCATTTTCAGGACACACTTTGCTCGTTTATTTTTACACCCTGGGCATCAATTATGTTCTGCCCGGGACATCAAAAGGTTAGTAATACATGTTTACAATACTAAGGTGTTTTTATTGGTTATACTAAACTGAGTAAATTTATTTTTAAAGTGCTATTATTTTGTAGATAAATTAACATATTTATGTTTATATGATTTCTACTTAAATGTGTTTTAGCATACTTTTTCTTCCTAAATGTATTTTGTTTAAACAAAGACTATGTCTTGAAGTAGTGTTGTGAAAAAAATGAAAATTTCTTTATTTGAAGGTTGATTTGAAAATATGAAGAAATTTTAACCTAGGAAATTTGAGATCAACCTGTGTCTTGTAATGCTTTAAAGTAGTTGTAATAAATTAATTATTCCAAATCTATTTCTGCACTTTCACAGTCAATTCTGCAATCTTGCTATTAAACAGACATTTTTACGATGTTTCCTGATGAGACATTTTAATTGTAACAGCATAATATTAAACTAGCTAGTGCAAGTCCAGCTTTGACGGTAAACAACTTGAATGTTTCATTAGAAAAATTCTTGAATTTTTAATTAGTTGCTTTTAAATTAATTATTGAATGACGAATTACGTGACGAATTTCTACATTGCATAAGTGATTCTTATTTCTTTAAGGCGATAGATGGTGCTGTCAGTCTAACTTATTCAATAAAGTGAAAGAATTTTAAGTTTATAATTTACAACTAATTATGCTTCCTTTTTATCAGAAATTTATCTAAAAACACCGGGTAGAGAATTTATTTTTACTTACCACGACTTCATATTTTTAAATAACAATATCTATTTTCATTTATTTATTGAAACTAAACGGCCATTAAAAGGTACCATAAAATTTATTTTTATCTCTCTCATTCTCTAAAAAGCTAAATTTGAAACTTGGTGCAGCTAACGATTTATATTATATATATTTTTATTGCTTGAATTTTATTTTACATTTTTATACATCTTTTTAAAAAAATTAACCCGGGTATCAAGGTAATTTCTTTTATAGCTCTTATACGAATATTTTTCTTTCTTTCCATTTTATTTTTTACGCAAATGAATGACAAACTTTTCTTTCTGACACACATATATATTTTTGATAATGGCCAGTAAATATAACGAAAATTTTAGATCAGCTCAATTTATTTAATTGATAATTACATGTAAAATATTTTACCTTTAATATTTTAAATATAAAATGATTATTTTTTCAAAATATTATTGAGTGTTAAATTTTATTTAATTATAAAGCATTCAAATAATAATAATAATAATAATAAAATAAAAACCCTATAACTTCTTTTCCTAATAAAATATGTCCTAAAAGATTTTTAAAAAAAGATTGGTGTAATTTGAGGCAGTAGTTTCTTCTCAGCGTTTTAAATATATAGATATTGTTGTTTTGTTTATTTAACATACAAAAACTTTATTGATTCGTGTGTTTTTGAAAAAAATATTGCTATTTGTGTAATTTTCCCTTCCCATATGATGTTCTAGTGTAACTATTATACATTATTTCTGCAGACTCTATTATAAAATATAACTTGTTTTAATGATGCTCTTCATACTTTTCATCATACAATTTGCATAGACAGATCAAATAATATTTGTAGTTGTATTCCTAACTTGCACAAGAAAATGCATATTTTTATACCTAGAATCAATTATACGGAGTTTTAAACATGGTAAAAATGCTAATAAATGATTACAATATTGTTATTTATTTACAGTGAAAATAATATAAAATAATGTAAAATGTTTTATCAATAATCATTAATATTAGGTCAAAAAATTCTGAAATCTTGAGAATTTCTGTTTAAACACATCAGCATATTAAAATTCCATTGCCACAAAAATAATTTATTTTTTCCCTATTCCTTGTAAAATGTACGGAATGTTGTTCACACTTTATGGAAACGCTTTTGAAAATTAATTTCTATTCATAAATGCTACAACCTTTGGAACACTTTGACTTTATTAGATAGTCTTGACTCTTAGCTACAGATCTGGTATGAAAATTTCATCATACACTGTAAATTAAAATGTCGGAGATTCAGACACTCAAGTGTCTGAAACGGAGGGTTCAATTTTCAGACATTTTAAAATGTCTTAATTTTTTCAGACCCTTTTTGCGTGTGAATTGCATCCATTTCTTGTAAGCATCATACGTTGCCATGTTTGGCCACGTTGAATCCTGGAAAAATATTTGGCTGTGTTCCTGCCCCCTCCACCCCCATACAGCCTGATTTTTTTAGTGCTCCCAATTTTGGTATGCAATTTTCGTAAAGCTGATAATTTAAATCTTTTACGACATTGCCCTGATTATAATCAATATTTTGAACTTCGGAAGTGGAACAAGGTTAAAAACAAAAAAAAATATCTATCTAAATACTAGTTCTTTTTTAATCTTTTTTTTTTACTTTAAACGTTCAAAATATTGATTATAATCTGGGCAGTTTCGAAACAGATTTAAAATATAAGCTTTACAAATGTTGCACATCAAATTTGGGGGCACTAAAATCGTAGGGGGACGGGCACTGTTCAGTATGCCCATGCGTTAATCAAGAAGTTCTTTTGCAAAAAATGCAACCTTGCATTATCGTTATGTAAATAGAGATGTCCGGTATTCGGGAATATCCGTTGGGGAGATTAATGGCCATTCTCGAATACCAGGTACCTCTATTTAGCGAGTATTTTTTTAATCCGCAAAACATACATATTTGTATATTTTTTACCTCACAAAAGCAGACATCTCCGATTATCGGACTAATTCCGCGGTCTCCAAGTGTCCGCTATTAAGGTATTTTAAGGTACATATGTATATATATTATAATCTAGTCCTCCTCTAAAATTTCAAAATATTTATAATACTTGGTTGAATGTTGAAAGAGATTCAAAATATAAGATGTACGAAAATTGTAAATAAAATCCCGCCTTTCCACCAAAAACAAAATTCATATACTAATTTAAAAAATAGATTTTTTTGAAAATTTATATTGCCACATAGGCAATGTTATATATGTATCAGATGATATTCCCAACAGCTATTTAATTATGAGTAAATAAATAAATATTCTACTTTAATAACATTGAGAAAACAATTACTCCAGTATTTTGTTAAATATATTTTGTGTTTTTAATCTTGTCCTACTCTAAAAGTTCAAAATTTTCACTATAATCAGTGCAATATCGAAAAAGATTTAAGATATTAGCTATACGAAAATTGCATACAAAATCCACCCCCACTCCCTGAAAAAAAATTTAAATTCTTATCATTTAAAAATTAGATTTTTTAAAAATTTATATTACCACAGGGGCAAGTTTTTATGTAAATCATAGGGTAATCACAAAAGCTACTCAAGTATCAATAAAATAAATAAATAAATATTCTATATTAATAAAATGAAGAAAAAAATAACGTATAGTTTCCAAACTTCTTTTGTCTTAAATATATATCTTAACATCTAATTGTATTTTTCGTATAAGTGGCGATATATCGCCAAATTGGCGACAAACTTGGCGGCATTTGGCAACAGAACAGGGTTTCCCTATGGTAACCCCCTTATAGGTATGGAGATGTATTAAATGCTTGACGTTTACGATAAGCCATTATTGGCATTTAATCGTATAGTTTGGCGATAGTTTTTTGGCCGACGGGATAATCGAGTAGTACCGAATTGCGTAAAAGTAAAATCCTTATAACTAGAAAAATTATAATCATATTAACTAACAGCTTACTGCGTCGGATTAAGCGTCTCATTTCCAATTAAAATATATATTTGAATTGAAATTTGAAAACTCGACATGAAAACTCGGTCATGAAAAATCGAAGAGTGTGTAAAATATGATTACAAATATCTCGGCAACTAACAATCCGATCGACTTCATTCTTTATGCAAAATTTATGTTTTTGTATTGTCTTTTGCATTCACTCCTTCAAATAAACAATTTCGAAAATTTTTATATACCTTTTATCAGAACGAA
The DNA here is from genome assembly GCA_963932465.1 of Maratus speciosus. Lineage (NCBI taxonomy): Eukaryota > Metazoa > Arthropoda > Arachnida > Araneae > Salticidae > Maratus > Maratus speciosus. Next base: position 29,876,088 of record OZ010794.1, read on the forward strand.
TATTTCGAGAGTCCGAAAAAATAGTTCTTGATAATCGACGTTACTGCTAGTCAACAGGCTTGTTTTCATTATTACTTCCTAAGCACGCACCAAATTTTAAGTCTCTATCTCAATTTGTTCGGGAGATAGAGCGTTTACAGACACACACCCAGACGGACGGCAATTTTTTTTTCTAAAAATATGTTTTTCGGACTATCAAGTGTCTGAAATGTGTAAATCCGCCAAATTTTTTTTTTCGATTTTTAAAACAATTACAAGATACCCTGTACTACATATTGTGGGTAAGTAAAAAACGTATTGAATACGCGTACGTAAAAAAAAACTTTCAGTTTGAGTTATAGCGTATACCGAGTTCGAAAGAAAGACATCTAAAACGCAAGCGCAACTGATAGTGCCCCCTAGTGGTTATTGCGTAGAAAGAACGGAAGAATTAAAACGTCTTAAATTAAGACACGTATGAAGCAACGAAGTGCCTTAAAATAAGACATTTGCTGATATTTTGGACACTATTCTCAGTTTGTTTACACCATGATCATGGTAAGACACTTATATGTCTTATATTAAGACATCTATAATGTCTTAATTTTCAGATTAAGACACTTAAGTGTCTAAAATTCTTTTTCAGTCACATATGTGTCTAAATTTAAGACGTCTCTATTTGCAGTGTAGTTGAATTTTCTCTTAGCACAACTTTGTCAATTTTCTCTGGCATGTGTTGGAAAACTTTACAACGTCTTTTCAATGTATCAAAATTCGTTTTAATAAATTAAATGAAGAAAAGTAGGAAACGTCTGGTGCATTTTACATTGTTTTCTTCAAAAGGGAAAAAATTATTGAAATTTATGTTTTTTCATTCTTAAGTATGCAGAATTTGGATTTATGGAAGAATGACCGGAGATTATGTCAATGTAAAAATACTCTGTTGATGTTGTTTTCATAAAAAGCAGGAATTTAATTCTTTTGTATCAAAAGATTTATTTTCGACAATCAAAGTTAATGTTTCATAACAGAAAAAACATGGCTGTATTTAAAAAAAACTGAAGCAAAGAAAGAGCTATTTTGTATCAATAAATGGAAGAGAAACCAATAAAATATATGCGGGAATGTAAAGAAAAACATCTGAAAGGATTCATGAATACACTGCTGATATTTTTTTAAGTGAAGCTAAAGGCAAAAACGTATATTAAGTAAAGTTGCATTTATTTTATTATATGTAAAATATTGTTTAACCCGATTTCAAAGAATTACGTTCCTGGTTTATATGAAAATGACATCGACAGCGCTTCACATTACAAAAGACTTAGGAAAGTTTTCCAACATACGTAGGAGAATATTGACAAGATTGTACTAAGAGAAAATTCTACTATAATGAAATTTTCAAATCAAATCTATAGCCAAGAGCCAAAACTATTTAATAGAGTCAAATTTTTGCAAAGGATGTGGCATTTATGCATAGAAATTAATTTTCAAAATCGTTTCCATAAAGCGTGAATGACCTTCTGTATCATTGTTTTTCTAGATGATATGAAATTATAAAATTTTCTCATTAAATTATCTTTAATATTTATTACTAAAAAGTTATTCGTTTTAAAATTGTTCCTATTTATTTTATTTTTAATTTAATCTTTATTCTGCTTCTGAGGTCTGCACGGATACTGTTATAGAGACTTGACCCGAGACCATACCCCGGTCCGACAGAATGAAGACGAATTTTCTAACGGGACAGGCCAGGTCGGCAGAATTATGTCAATTTTTTCAACGGGCTGGGCCGATAAACAAAATACACTGGCCGAGCCGGCAAAAAAATGATCGGGCCAGTCCTGCCAGGCTGGACCGGGCCCGATATAAAAATTTAAACGAAGTCGATAAAATATAATCTATTTTCAATGAATGTGACTTTCGAGAGAATAAATATAAATGTGCGTCACGAGTCGATGCCAGTTTGACAACATCAATAGAGAAATGTAACATGTCCAGCTTAGAGATCAGAATCGGAGAGTTACATGGTGTCTGACCGATGCTTAATTTTTTTGCAGCAGACTTGTGCCGTGCCGAGATCAGGCTTGCATTTCTTTTCTACGTAGTCGAACTGGTACGGAACTGGACTTAACTGTTCGCAGGATGTGTAGGGCATGCAATATGTTTTGTAAAAATATTAATAGCGATAATGAAATTCTGTTGGTTCCTAATATTTGGAAATATACCTTAATGTGGTTCTCAAATTCACTGCTCAACAACGCGAAACTTTGACAAATTTTCTAACTAATTTTTAACTGTAAAGGCACAAAATTGACAAACTATTGAAGGGATTTGAAGTCGAATAGTGTTTTCCATTTTTAATAAATAAATTGCTTGTCGAGAGATAAGAGATTCTTGTCTCGTGGCTGCAAGTTTTTCTCCTTTCCCGTGATCTCGCTTTCGGAAATCGATGGAAAACGCTAACTTTGACTGTATTTTCTCAAAAGTATCTTGCCTTTATCAAAAACTGTATAACGCTATTCGATTGCATAGTTTCCGAATAAGAACTACAATCTTATGCTATCTTACTACCTGCCAATCTTATGCATTTCCGAAAAGAAATTAATTTAGAAATGTGTTAGAAAGTAGCTCCTTTGGTTTTGAGAAAACCGTAATAAATGATAGAGACACTTTTTCACAAATCTTCTTTTTATTATACAGCTTCAAAAGTTATGATGTTTTTAATCCTCCTATTTTTCTTTTATTCTTGACTACGTTAATTTTTTAATGAATTCTTATTTAAATGTAAAAACATCTAAAAATCTAAATAATCATTAAAGTTGCTATTGAACATTTTCTGTCTTGCGAACACGTCATAATTTTAAGGGGGTCCGGGGTTCAAAATTATTTTTTTTCTACAAAATTATTTTCATTATTATTTTCATTATAATTTTTTATTATTATTTTCATTATTATTTATTATTATTATTATTATTATTACTATTATTATTATTATTATTATATTTCTTATTATATATTATTATGTATTATTATTATTATATATTATTATATATTATATATTATAATTAATATATTAATAAATTTATTATTATTATAATATTATTATAATAAATTTATTATTAATAATAAATTATGTTAATTATATTAATTATTATATTATATTATAAATTATATTAATATTATTATATATTATTATATATTATTATTATATATTATTATTATATATTATTATATTATTATATTTATAATTATTATTATTTTCATTATTATTTTCATTTTTTTTCTACAAAATTATTTTCATTTTCTACATTGATTTTAATTTTTCATGATAATTTATTTTCTTCATAATTGCTTTTTGATTGATCATAAAAAGTGATTGATTTAGTTTTATTGCAGATGCATAAAGCCGTTAATGTAGATACACATCACATAACTAAAAACAATCTTTAAAGTGCGAAATATGCAGCAAAATATTTCTTTACCAGAGGTTTTTGAAAGAGCAGCTTCTCAAACACATCAAGAAAAATCACTGACTTGTGACTTATGCAAGAATTACTCCCAAATGTGTTATTTATGCACTCATCTATTAATGCATATCGTTGAAAAACCTTTTTCGTGTGAGATTTGCAATAAAAAATTCTCTCAAAAAAGTAAGTTACAACAGCACCTTTTAATTCATACTGGCGAGAAACCATTTGTATGTGAGATATGCGATAAGAAATTCACTCAAAAAGGTGACTTAAGCAACCATCTATTATGTCATACCGGTGAAAAACCTTTTGTGTGTGAAATATGCAGCAAGAAATTCTCATGTGAGAACCAACTAAGCAAACATCTGTTTATTCATACTAGTGAGAAATCGTTTGAATGTGAGATATGCAACAAGAAATTCTCACGTAAGAGTCATTTAAGCCAGCATATGTTAATTCATGCTGGTGAGAAACCTTTTGTATGTGAGATATGTAACAAAAAATTCTCTCAAAAGTACTATTTCACCCAGCACCTGTTAATTCATACTGGTCAGAAACCTTTTGTATGTAAGATATGCAACACGAAATTCTCTGAAAAGGGTAGGTTAAGCAAGCATATGTTAATTCATACTGGTGAAAAACCTTTTTTCTGTGAGATATGCAACAAAAAATTCTCTCAAAAGAGCTATGTAAGACGACATCTATTAATCCATACTGGTGAAAAACCTTTTGTATGTGAGATATGCAAGAAGAAATTCTCTCAAAAGAGCCATTTAAGCACGCATCTTTTAATTCATACAGGTGAGAAATGTTTTGCGTGTGAGATATGCAGCAAGAAATTTTTTGATAAGAGCCATTTAAGCAAACATTTGTTAATTCATACTGGTGAGAAACCCTTTGTATGTGAGATATGCAAGAAGAAATTCTCTCAAAAGAGCCATTTAAGCAAGCATCTTTTAATTCATACTGGTGAGAAGCCTTTTGTGTGTGAGATATGCAAAAAGAAATTTTTAAATAACAGCAATTTAAGCTCACATTTGTTAATTCATACTGGTGAGAAACCATTTGTATGTGAGATATGCAACAAGAAATTCTCACATAAGTGTAGTTTAAGCAAGCATCTTTTATTTCATACAGGTGAGAAGAGTTTTGTGTGTGAGATATGCAACAAGAAATTCTTTTGTAAATACGAATTAAATACACATTTGTTAATTCATACTGGTGAGAAACCATTTGTATGTGAGGTATGCAACAAGAAATTCTGTCATAAGAGTTATTTAAGCAAGCATCGTTTAATTCATACTGGTGAGGAACGTTTTGTGTGTGAGATATGCAGCATGAAATTTTTACAAAAGAGCAATTTAAGCAAACATTTGTTAATTCATACTGGTGAGAAACGTTTTGCATGTGAAATGTGCAACAAAAGGTTTTCTGTAAACAGTAGTTTAAGAAGACACCTGTTAATTCATACTGGTGAGAAACCTTTTGTATGTGAAATATGCAACAAAAAATTTTCTGCAAACAGTAGTTTAAGCAGGCATCTGTTAATTCATACTGGTTAGAAACCTTTTGTATGTGAGATATGCAAAAATAAATTCTTACGTATGACCCAATTAAGCCAGCATTTGTTAATTGATACAGGTGAAATACCTTTAATATAAGATAAGAATTTTTTTTTCAGAACTATAAACTAAATGTGAATTTGTTATTTGATGTTAACTAATTTTTTTTTAATAGGGGGCACGTCATATTGTAGTATTTCGAAAGTGGCATTTTATGTCAAATATTACAGTCACTTAAATGAAACACTGATGAATGAAAATATTTGAAATTAAATGTAGTAAATCTGCTAATTAGGAGTATCAACATCAGCTATGCAAACACATTTTTATTCCGATCTTGTTTTATATTTTCTCAAAAATCTCACAGTTCTCTCTTTATCTTTCATATAATATAGATTTAAAAATTTATAATATTAATTCTTACGTACTGGTGTTAAAAAGGGTTTCAAACAAGGAATTCTTTGACAGTAGAACTGACTTTCTTTCAAATTGAAAAATATTTTTCTTTAAAAAGTTGCTATCCCCGAATCCTCTGTGATATTGAAAATAAAATATAACTAACTATCGAAAATACTACTTATGTCTTTGATACACTGATTGTTATTTTATAAAGAAATGAGTATTGAATAAGGTTTTAAAATGTCAATAAATGTTAGTAAAATGTGTTTGAAAGTTTTGCTTCTTTGTTCAATTCATTCTTGCCTTAAAACTTTCTGAAGTACTTTAAATTATTTAAGACTTCCATTGAATTGTCTCCCATATGTTAGTGCACTGACTCTCGTGAATTACTTGGACTTCCACTTAATTGGTACACACTGTGTTTTACTAATGTACACTGGTTTGCAAAAATTAAGGACGAGATGGTTTTTTGGATGTATCATCGTGCAGAAGATTTCCACATTGACCAAAATCATACCCATTACCGTAAGATCTCCAAGATGTGAAAATATGGGACAAGTGGTCAAAATTATTTAAACAATCCGTTCCTTTGCCTTGTTTGGATTTTATCTGCTTTGTCCTTAATTTTTGCACAGCAGTGTACTTTCATTCTTGAAAATCAATTGTGTACTGCTTATAGTACGTTCAGAAGGACATTCAAAATAATTATATTCTATTGCAGTCTGTGTGTCAAAATCATTTCTAGTATATTTTACACTGTTTCAATAATTTATTGAATAAAACTAGTGTAAATTTCTAAGTTGCACTAAAATATGCTTTCTGTATAATAGGTAGTGCAAACTATTTATTTATTTCCATACTGAACCTCCGGCCCAAGACACAATGATATTAATCCATGTTTATGAAAATGTGAGATGTGCAGAAAAGATATTGAAGACCTTCACTATTGTTTTATATATTTTTATATTGAGACAAAAATTGCCCTGTCATTGAACTTAATTTAAATTTATTTAAATATCTTAATTATCAGCCCCTCAGTGAAATGTTCTTTTTACATGGAATTCTATTTACGTTGCACTTGTGTACATATTTTTAAATCAAACGTTATTTAAAATTAATTTCATTTTTATTCTGTATTTTTACATTTCAAAATTATAGTAATTATTGTGCAACATTTCTATTTCCACTAGATTTCTGTACTAGCATACTTCAGATACATTCTGATTGGCTCACGAGATTCAGATATGGAAATGGCCAAACGACCTATCATTGTGTGTATATGTTCGGATGTTTGTTTTCAGCTATTTCATTTCTGAATTGCTACTCAAAAGAATTCCAAAAATAACCTGCATAATTTCCATATTAAAACTGATGTTTTTCCCTCAAAACTTTTAAGATGCAGTCTGTTTTACAAATTTTAAATTTTATTTAAAATAGAAATGTTTAAAACAAGTATTGCATTGTTTATATTAAAAACGCATTGTTACTTATAAATAAATAATTTACTTTCAAAAGATGATTATGTATGTATATATATATATACATTTTTTTTAATGCTGTAGTAGTTGTGGTAATTTCACTTCTAAAACGTCAAAAAACAAAAAATCTGAATTCTTTTTGAAGGAAAGGGGGGAAAAATCTTCCTAACTATCCCCTGAATTTGTAGCTAATTATACCTTCTTGAAACATATTTCAAAATTCCATATTCAGTGCTATTTCGTGATTATTATTTATTAATTTATTTTCGTTTTCGATACTTTAATGTCGCCATAATATAAATTTTACATTTTAGCGTATAATGTTAGTTTTCTGATGCAAATAAATTATCTTAGCTGTAGCATTAAATTTCAGTTATTTTTTTCTGTTTTTCATTTGACAGATATACTCATATACAGTTTTTTACACAGTTTTTTTTTCTGAAAAAGTACAAACTTTTTTTTCCTGAAGAAATTATAAACTGAATAATTGTTATTCATATGATGTGAAAAAACGAAAAAAAAATGTTTTTTATTATTTGTGTAAAATTATTTTATAGTGAATGCATATACCAACATAATTCAAATACCAACATAAAGAAAAGCTCAAATGCTTAGGAATAATTTAGCATCAAAATTTTATGACTTTAAAAGTTCTCATCACCAGGTCAGGAACAAAGTTGTATTAATAATAATAATAACAATAAAAAGTCCTTGAAATATAAGTTGAATTTTGTACTTGTATTATTATTAATAATTAAAGCCTTGAAATAGTTGAAAGCTGAATTCTTGTGCTTTACTGCTGCCTTTCTTTACATTGGTTTTTATACATCATGACAGAAAATGGTTTTTTATTTTGTTTTACTAATGTTTAGTGTTTTGGTAGGGATTTAAATTTCTTACACCCCCCCCCCTTTGCTTTTGGTGCGATAATGCGAAATATTAGATATTTTAGACTTTAAATCGTAATCACTTTATATCCACAACAGTAAATATGCAGTTATAAAAGCTTTAAAAAATCCTGCTCAAATCTGAAAATAAACTTTTGGATTTTTTATTTTATTTTTTTAGTGGGGAGTGGAGAGGGGAATGTTTTGGGAAAATTTATTTTAAAAATTACCTAACATGTGAAATCTTAAATAAATATATATTTCTTTGAAATGCACAAAAGAAGGAATATTAATTAAATAAAAGAAATTAAATACCATAAACATTTATTGTTTATTTAAAATATACTAATCATATAATATAAATAAAGCGTATATAGTGTTTTTAATTAATAATAATTATAACAATAAAAGAGATAATAATAGTTATAATAATATAAAAATAAAAACACATATTCAGTACATTTAATTATAAATAATCTGCATTTAACAATACAGTATCGAATTCGCATGAAATAAATATGTATAAGAAAAATTTATCTGCTAAATAAAAACAAATATTAAGTAATTTAAATAATACACAATTAGAGCATTAAAAATTAATTAAAAAATAATTAAATGTACTGCTATTATACCAGTAAATCTCTGTGAAGTTTTTGTACTGCAATCTTTAAGTTTATTTTCTATTATTTCTTTTATTAATTTGTAATTAGTTGCTATTTTTTTAAACTCAAACTACTGATTTTATCGAAAGATAAATGCCTCTAAATCACAAAAGTAGATGAAATTTGTTAAAACCGCAATCACTAAAACGAATATTTAAAAAAATTTGCACTATATGAATTGTTAATATTGTTTAAATAAATATTGAAAAATAAATACTTTCTGCTGCTAGGATCCGAACTGGGTATTTACAGAAATGGAAAATAACGACATACCATTCAACAACTAAGCACTCATCTTGAAACAGCCTAGAACAAAATTACCGATCACCACTTCCAAGACATTAAAAATCAATATAATCTGAATCTGGACAGCCAATCAATGTCTCTGAAGTTCGCTAAACAGTAATCTAGTTTCAATAGAAATGTCGCAACGATTTTTTCCATTCATAAGAACTCTATGTACCTTCATAAAAGTTATTGATAAAACACTGTTTTTTTTCTTTAGGATTGTGTTATTGTGAATTATATACAGGGTGTCCATAATTAAACGACCCTACTTTAAAGTTGTCTATAGACGAAACTATTGGTCAAAAAGTTGTGAAATTTTGTGACGGACATAATAAAAGGATAAGAATTTGTTTGAGCAAAAAAAAAGTTTAGTTCAAACTTTCGCCACCAGACGGCGTTTTTTAATAAATTACCCATTTAGCCATTGCCCACTGAATACTAGGCCTGAGTTCTGAGAAAAAGAATGGCGGCTGACGTAGGTGGATTTTTTTTCAGTGTTTGTACGGACCGTTCAATTCGAACACCAATAATTTTTTTAAGTTTTTACGCTTTATTTTTTTCTGGGGGCGGTCTCTACAAATATACAGACCGGGAGTCTTATTTAATCTGAAAAAAAATAAAGCGTAAAATTTTTTTAAGTATAATTTATTAAAAAACGCCCTCTGGAGGCGAAAACTTGAACTAATTTTTTTCTCTCAAACAAATTTCCATTTCTTCATTATGTCTTTCACAAAATTTCACAACTTTCTGAGCAATAGTTTCGTCTGTAGACAACTTTAAAGTAGGGTCGTTTAATTATGGACACCCTGTACTTATTAAATAGTTAATACAAATTCTATTAACTTTGTTATACTATTTTTGTTTTACTTTTTTAATTACCCTTTTTCTACATTATAGTCTATGGATGCAAAACTGCAGCTTATTTTAAACTACAATGGTGCACCAAACTTAAGGACCACTATTATTTTCAACAATTACAGTTTAGAAATAGATCCGCAGTAGCACATGTAAATTTGCATGAATGCGGGATGTACTGTGTTTTGTGAAACTTATGCAAATTTTGTACTTCCGCTTTTGTCGATCACGTGACAGCAGATATAAGAGATTTTAGGCAATCGGCGGATGCTGTAAGTTGTCATCAGATGTAAAAATTGAAGGAAATGGATTGAAGGTTGAAGAATGATCGGAAAGTTGGAAGAAAGACACGAAATGAGAGATGTTGCCCGTGAATTTAACACTGCACACCGTATTCTTTCTAGGCTATGGGCGGCATTCCAAAAGAGTGGAATATGTACTAGGCGTACGGGATGAGGTCGTCCTAGCAGAACGACGTCCCAAGAAGATCGCTATATTGTTATTTCGGCAAAAAGGAACCAACGCATTGCAGCTGGTCAATTAGCAAATCAACTTTGTGCTGCTACAGGAAATAAAATATAGCGGGAAACTTTTGCAAGACGTTTAAAAAAGGATGGACTATATGCCCGAAAACCTGTTTTGTGTATCCCACTCTTGAGACGCCAACGTAGCGCCTGTTTACAATGGTGCTGTATGCATCGCAATTGGACTGATGACGACTGGTCTACCGTACTCTTCTCAGATGAGAGTAGATTCAGTCTATCGTCTCATTGTAGACGTAAAGTGATATGGCGTGAGGTTGGTAGTGCTTACTGTCGCAAAAATGTTATAGAAATAGATAGATATGCGACTTCAAGTATCATGGTGTGGGCCGGCATCATGTTCTATGGCCGCACGGATCTCTGTGTACTTAGCCAAAGGCCCATGACCGGTAGACGATACATTGAAGACGTCCTGCTTCCACATGTCCGACTTTTTCGAGGTGCTGTCGGCGAATAGTTTCGTTTTATGGACGATAACGCACCTTATCATCGTACACAGCCTGTACAAGATTGTCTTGAGCTCGAAGATGCCCATCGCATAGACTGGTCAGCACGTTCCCCTGACCTGAACACCAAATAAAAATATATGGGATGCTTTGGGGAGACGTATTGCTGCTCGACAATTTCTTCCCACAAACAAGGAAACCCTCATCCGGGCAGTGATGGAGAAATGGGGCAACTTGTCTCAACAGCTACCGAATCATGTTCTTATGAGTATACTACGTCGTGTTGAAAGTTGTCTCGCATTACACGGTGGGTACACCCCTTATTGATATGGCACTAACGATTGTTAATTGTGAGTATTTTGCTTTCTTTGTAGAGTCATGTTTTCGGACAATATTCACGTTTCAGAAAAAGAACCTTTGGTAATACCCTGTATCCATCCTTTCAACAAAAGTTTTATATTAAATCCTGGGTAACATTCTGTTAGTACTATCGTTTGCTTCTTGACCCACAATCTCACGTAGATTCTCATTCAGGTGTACATTTCTTCTTGGTCCTTAAGTTTTTTCCACCAGTATACTTCAAACAATGAAATGTATATGCATTATTAAGGTTCAGCACAAGATGCTTGTTACATATTAGGACATGTATAGCATTTATCACTCATTTGTAAAACGATGTAGATGTGATCTTTCATTAATTAAACACAGAAGAGTTTAGATAAAGCACTATCTAAGAGCAATTCTTGCCAGAGGTGTGTTTTCAGTTATGAGTTATGGTATGTATTTTTAAGCTAAAAAATATTTTTGTCCATTACAGTTTGTGTATAAACTCTATAGTTCTATTGGTTACACAGAATAATTCATAAGCATTACTGTGTATGATTGTGAATTGTTTAATGATGGTTTTTAATTGACTTAATTATTTTCCAGCTGAATATATTTATTATACTAGGACTTCCCTCAGAGGGATTAGTCTGAGCAATATTACTGAGAACATGGATTTAATAATAACATGTGGAAGCAAAGAAAATGAGATGTTATCTTTAATTGTCCATATACTGCGATAAACTGAAGTGATAAAAATAAACGAGTCGTAGAATTACAAAATCTTATATATAAATTCATATACACTGTTTAAAAAAATGGGAAATCAAACCATTCAAGACAGCCATGCATGGATATAAAATTGAAAGTACGCAATATATTAAAAGTAAAATAGAAAATGAAACACTAAATTACTTATATCGGAATTTTAACTGTATTAAATGATGTCAAGAGCATAATCAGACGCTCCGCACCAATTTGAGTAACTTTAAATGACAAATATATGATTTTTAAAAAGAATGGACTATGCTTTGTATGGTGTGTGCTCCCCCGGAATAGTTAATATTGTACAATATCTGTTTTCCACAGATGCAATGAGGTTGTCGATAACATTTAAGGAATTCTCTCCTCAAAATCTAATATAGTATCAAAGTACCGAATACATCAACAGTGGCATGCAATGCTTCGTTAGAGTGTGTTTTAGATATGCTTGATCGGATTTAAATGATGAGTGTATGCTGGCCACTACATACGCTGTATTGTTTTGTTTTCAAACATATTCTGCACAAGTTGAGCTGTATTTAGCATGTATTAAATAAAAGAAATCGGCAATGATTACAACATAAAGTATGACACAAGAACTGAATATATCGTCTGCATAACTTTTGAGCTGTCAAAGTGTCATTTGAAGTAATTTACAAATCCATACATATTTATTCAGGAAATCATGCAAGCTAACATACGCCAATATGATCCCGATTATAAAATTTCACCAGAATAAGTTAATAAATAAAAAAGCTACTAATGATAATTGAGAATATGACCTTATGATAGAATGTCTAGAAAAATGAATCGGATAAAAAATTCAAATCACATTTAAAACGGCACTTCCCTCTGTTAGTGGCCTTCGCTAGAGAGAGAAAAGCCTAGAGAAGGAACACTTTAACAAGTACTTTCGGGCAACCTACTCACTGTTTCATACAGGTCTTTATTTACTATTTACACAATTTATTTAATGCTAGGTGGGTATCTATCTGTTTTGTTGCATTTAAATTGCATGTTTTGCGGAGGAAATGCAGCATTATGAAATATTTAAAGTTGCTGTACCTAATAATTCCAAATTAATGGTAATTGAGATCGCTTTCCGTTAATTTCATCTTTTTAAATTTTAAATTTTTTAGAAACCAATCATAGAGACAATTGTATATTTTTAAACTAACCCGAAGCAAAATTTCAAGATTTTGGGCTCAGCAATAACACAGAAATAGAAAATTTTTGAAAGTTTTATGTTTTTGCACTATTTTATATAGCGACATTTTTAGAAATTGTTCTATTGCGAGAATTTACGTCATGATAAATACAGCCATGTCAATTTTCATGTTTATATTCCTAACAATTCCATGTACTTCGTTACTTAGATCATCTTTAGACCTTTTTCCGCTTTGTTTAGTCTTTCTATTTTTTAGAATTCGTTCTACAACGAGCATTTACATCTTATTAATTACTACCATGCCAAATTTCCAGTTTCTAACCCCAACAGTATCCCAAAAATTTCAGTATTCCAAATAAATCATAGTTTAGAACCTTTCTAGAAAATTTTTACGTTATCCGTCAAATTGAACCTTTTAGAGAGCGTTCATTACGAGTATTTACATCTTAAAAGTAACTACCGCACCAAATTTAAAGTTTCTAACCCAATCAATATCACAGAAATCGCAATTTTAGAACTTTTTTGTAGGTTCTTGCACTGACATAAAATAGTCTTTTTTTCGGAGCAGAGATGGCCACCAACATTTTTTTAAGTTGGCTATGTAGTTTCAGTGATAACACCTCACAAACGAACAAGCATTAATAATATTATATACTTTATAATATTATAACGCTTTATAATATTAGCATTAGATGTACAGATACAAAAGCCATTTATCTGTTACAAACTAAAATGCCGGCATTGCCCAGAATTTGAAGGATGTTTGTTCTGAAAAATCAATTTCAAAATTTAACATACAACACAAAACAAACATTAAAAAAAGCAGTCAAAATGTTGTATGAATGAATCATATGAAAACGCTATATAAAAATGTATAAATGTATATAACAGACGCAAAAGAATACAGCTATAAATGAACTTATTTCAATTTATAATTGGAACAATAATGTTAAAATAGGCCAATATTTCCCTAATCGGGTTTTTATCATGCTTCAATACATTTTTCACACTCATATGACGTTATACTATATCCACCACGTCCTTTATATTTCCAATATGACGTAATATTTTCCTCTTTATCGTGGAAACCTTGAAATAGAAAAATTATGAAGTTATATTCACTTTCATTTAAATTCGTCAAACCATTTATTTCATTTTCATATTTCACGTGAATATCTTGCAATAGAAAAGTTATGACGTAATATTCACCTTTTTTAAAAAATTCGTCAAACTATTTATTTCATTTTCATTTTTCACGTGGAAATCTTGCAGTAGAAAATTAATTGTTGTAGTAATAATTTTATTGTGTTTTTTAATTGTTGGCAACTGCTATAACGAAAAATGTTTAAATTTGATAAGAAATTGCTGTTAAATTGGTGGTTTTTATTAATTAAAAATTAACTGTAAATTATTTCGATTCCGGATTCTTTAGTTGCCTTGGCCATGTTTTAATACACATGAACGTATCTTTTCACAATTTTGGCTTCCAAATTGTGGATTTTTATAGAATTACAAACAGACAGATAGACAAGTTTTCATTTTTATATATCTCTCTATTCTAAAAAAAGTAACTAACGCTGTCACTGCCGCCGCCGCCGCCGGTTTTGAATTTTTTGTGACCGGAGGTCTTTCTTCGTTAATATTAAGAAAACTATTGCATACAAAAAATATGAAAATCGGTGGTATTATAGCGAAATGTTTGATCAACACGCTAATGCATACAGTTTTCAAATCGAAGAATTATTTTAAGAGATATTTAATGCTAAAGTTGGACAAAATCGTCACATTAAAAAAAAAATTATAGGAGCAAAAGCTATACATGAGAATTTAAGATTTTTAGATCATTTTATTCAATAGAAAATCCCGGTGTGCAGATTTCATTAATTTTTTTAATTTGACTCATTTTTTGAGGTTTTATTTCTATTTTAAATTCAAATATTCATCATCTTGACTGATATTTTTTACATATTTTAGAAAATGGTATTAATTTAAACTGTTGCCAACTGTATAAATAGCGCAAACAATAATGTTTGCTTCAAAAAAAAAAAATTATTTACACGTTACTATTATAAACAGAAAAAAACCTTCAAATTAGAATTAAATAATTAGGTATAAAAAGCAGGCACTTATTGGAAATTACGCCATTAAAACTATATTTACATGTGAATTTTGAAAGAGAAAGGATATTGTAAAATAAATTCATTAACATGCGTTAGAAGTCTGAAATAGAAGAAATTGCGTCACATTACACTTATTATGCAAAATGAACAAAAAAATAGCATTGCAAAACAGTTTAAATTTAAAAATTGCGCGAGACAAAATATTAGAGGTTAAATATTAGATTTGTTCAAAATTTTATTATTTGTCGTTTGATGTGAGGTGTTCAGCTATAAGTATGCAAATTTTCATGTCTCCAACATAATTAGGGGCTGAGTTAGAAAAATTGCTTAAAATACACATGTTAGATCCCAGAGGGTTAAATATTAGACTTTTTAAAAATTTTATTATTTGCCGTTTGATGTGAGGAGTTCAGCTATAAGTATGCAAAATTTCATGTCTCCAACTTAATTAGGGGCTGAGTTAGAAAAATTGCTTAAAATACACAAGTTAGAGCCCAGAGGGTTAAATATGACTTTTTCAAAATTTTATGATTTATCGTGTTATCGCAAGTGTTCAGCTATAAGTATGCAAACTTTCATGTCTCCAACTTAATTAGTGGCTGAGTTAGAAAAATTGCTTAAAATACACAAGTTAGAGCCCAGAGGGTTAAATATTAGACCTTTTTCAAAATTTTATTATTTGTCGTTTGATGTGAGGATTTCAGCTATAAGTATGCAAAATTTCATGTCTCCAACTTAATTAGGGGCTGAGTTAGAAAAATTGTTTAAATACACAAGTTAGAGCCCAGAGGGTTAAATATTAGACTTTTTCAAAATTTTATTATTTGTCGTTTGATGTGAGGTGTTCAGCTATAAGTATGCAAAATGTCATGTCTCCAACTTAATTAGGGGCTGAGTTAGAAAAATTGCTTAAAATACAGAAGTTAGAGACCGGAGGGTTAAATATGACTTTTTCAAAATTTTATGATTTATAGTGTTATCGCAAGTGTTCAGCTATAAGTATGCAAACTTTCATGTCTCCAACTTAATTAGGGGCCGAGTTAGAAAAATTGCTTTAAATACAAAAGTTAGAGCGCAGAGGGTTAAATATTAAACCTTTTTCAAAATTTTATTATTTGTCGTTTGATGTGAGATGTTCAGCTAAATTATGCAAAATTTCATGTCTCCAACTTAATTAAATTAGGGGCTGAGTTAGAAAAATTGCTTAAAATACACAAGTTAGAGCCCAGAGGGTTAAATATTAGACTTTTTCAAAATTTTATTATTTGCCGTTTGATGTGTGGTGTTCCGCTATAAGTATGCAAATTTTCAAGTGTCCGACATGTATAGTTTCTGAGAACGGGCTCTGTGACAGACGGACAGACAGACAGACAAAGGAGTGAGACAGGTAGGGTTTCGTTAGATGAACAAAACTCTAAAAACTTGCTGCGGATGACTGTAACAACATCCTAAAATTACATTACCATCAACGATCTACCAATCCCGAATTTAGTTTATATTCATTTCATATATTCTTATTCTTTTGTGTGGCCCTGTAAAATAACTATCAATATTATATACAGTAAAACCTCTGAATAGCGGACACCCCGAGAATGCAGAATTTGTCCTCTATTTAGAGGTGACCGCTACTGAGAGTAAAACATGTACAGTTATTTAAGAGTTGGTAATCGAAAAAATGTCCGCTAAATAGAGGTATCCGCTATGGAGGTTTTATCAGTAAAACCTCTGAATAGCGAAAACCTCGGGAGGGCGGAATTTGTCCTCTATTTGGAGGTGTCCGCTACTGAGAGTAAAACATGTACAGTTATTTAAGGGTTGGTAATCGAAAAAATGCCCCCTAAATAGAGGTGTCCACTAATCGGGTGTGTCCGTTATGGAGGTTTTACTGCATAATAATATCATCCTTTAAAAGAAAATTGCATGCTGTATGATAGACAGACAGACATCCAGAGAAAGCTAACCTCCCGGAGCAATAAACACTCATGACTTTTGTTTTAATCATCCACAATTGTATGTCATACAACAGGCCACATTTTATACAACAGGCTAAAAACGGTCACCGTGGTACGGAGTACTGTATTATTATTTGTTTGCCCACCAAAACTGGTTGCCACGGGTTGTTGCAAGGTTTGTGATCACGTGGTTGAAACTGATCTATTCAATATTAATGCGTTCGTATTTTTGTTTTTTATTTACTCCATGTGTTCAAACCAGTTGTCTACGAAAACATCAACCGGTGAAAGTGACGCACACCAAATTTCTGTGACGTATGCAGATAAATTGTGCTTTTTTATCAGTTTTTTCCATATAATTTTTAAACGGTTTGGAACTTATTTTTCATAGTAGGTGCATTCAGTAGGCGACCCTCATAGGTACCTTCTGGTGCAATCAGAAACGAAATCCGACAAACATTTTTTGAGTTATGCTTGACGAAAGGTTTTTATTAGGCTTTTTTTTTAGTAGGACATGGCGTTAATATCCATCGTAGTAGCATAGCCTACTAGATACATACGGCCCACCGATTTCGCCGAAAACCGTCGAAAAAGTGAAGCCGGATTCAGCTTCAAACCCTGAACCAAAACATCGCAACGTGCTCTTTGTTTACATTTATACCCTGCCCAGAAAGCGGCTTGTTTCTCAATGTCGCAGTTTTAGAATCGGTGATCGTATTTTCAAAATAATAAATTAAACACTTATATTCTTCAATTTCCTAAAATTTAAAAGGATATTTTACTCAGATTGTAGCATTTTAGTGTTACACCATACTTTTAAGATTAGCTAAATTACTTATTGTTTACTTGATCGTTCGGTTCATTCATGAAATTCTTTTTTGAATGTCCCGTATTTATATAAAAATAGCTTGTGTTTCATATACACGTTTTAAAATTAAAATTTGATTTTTATCAAACTACAGTCCTCATAACTGGCTTGAAGCAGATTTTTTTTGACAAATTTACTGTTACCGTAAGATGTTTGTTTTTGATATCGCCCGAATAATAAAAAAAAAAGCCGATCTTTTTTAAACATTAAATGTTCTTATTTCTAATCAGAGAAAGAAATGGTGATCACGGATTTAAATATCCTTGCAATATTCTGTGTTATCCAAGCAATTTTCATTATTTT